>JBBBDQ010000336.1:1055000-1147500 GCA_037127315.1 Ascarosepion bandense
GATTAAAAGAGATAAAAGAAACGAAAGCGATCTTTCTACGTTTTCCTTACATTTTTCAAAGTCGAACATTTAACCAAATTTAAGATATAAGATGTTATTTAATCAGTAGTCAGTCAATTAATTGCTACACATGACACATGTTTGAGTGATCATGTCTCTTTCAAGACATGACTGACTAGGCCAAAGATTTTCACGCAGTAGGTTGCCATTAATTTCTGCAGGAGATTGGTTGCTAACCAAGGCTATAAAAACAAATCAACCCTGCTATTCAACCCATATATGGAGGAAATAAAGATGGACACCACAAGTAAATTTTGCCTTCCTTTTCGACTAACTGAATACAATCTTGTATAGTAAAACCCAATGCTATCTTACTTTAACTGAATTTAAAATCTAGAACATCGTTTTGGATATATATATCAAAGATCTGCGGATGTTTTACTTAGAATTGTAATCTTGAATTTATAATCTCATTAGATAAATCATTGTCAACAATTCTTTATTTATATTAGTATTTGTTTCATCCGAATACCGACTACTTTTTATCGCAATTGATCAAACAATCTGTCTAAAGCCATTACTAATGACATCATCTTGAACTGCATCATTAGATTGTTGATCATTATTAAAAGTATTTATTTCATATGGATGTCGGTAGGTTCTTTTAAACGTATCAACCGGCTTTCTAAAATTGTAAGTTAGTTAAGTGCCATACGTGATAGACGCTTTGGGCGATCATGTCTCTTTCGAGACATGGCTGACTGGGAAGAATATTATCTCGCAGTAGGTTGCCATTGCTTTCTGCAGTAGACTGGTTACCAGCCAAAGTAATAGGACCCAATCTGTCCTATTATAACTGGAGGGAAAATACGGATTAATACCTTTCACAAGGTTATTTGTGCGCAAGTAAATGCCATGAATTCAATTGGAATTCGGACTCGGCTCTCTGATTTGTCGTTCCGAGTCGATATCTACTGCACTACAACGCACATCCAAAAGTCGATAGAAGAGAGCGCGATTCGAAATCAAGATTTATAAATTGACTTTTTACGGCTTATCAACCTTTTGAAGTTGATTTAAAGACAGAAAATAGTTTTACTCTTTAAGAATTTTTTTGAGATAATAATGTCATTGATACACGTCATACTAATTAATCCATAACTCGGGGAAAGATGAAATAGATTAATATTTTTCTCAAGATTATTTGCGCCTTATTAAGTAAAAACAACTCGACTGGAATTGGAACACTTCTCCCCTATTTCCAATTCCGAACCGCCATCCATTATACCATCTGCACATTCTAGGTTTCTGCACCTGTATTGGTGACCCCTTTCCCAAAGAGTCTCTCATCTAGGTATTGGTCAGGATTGACGTACCTTAACGTACGAGACCCAGTTCTCTAACATGATATGAGCGTAAGCTTTGTTGTAATAAACTCTCTTGACCTGAGTAGCTTTAGAGAAAAGCAACTGAATATCCAATTAGTATTATTAATACTACTCTTAGTGTTTAAAAAAATCAATCTTTCCAAGCGTGCAAGAAAAATAAAGAATGGTCTATATCTATAGATTTGAGTTTATATTTTTTCGTATCAGAATTTAATTTCTTGCAGGCCTTTTTGACATCAATCCTTTCGTCAAAAATCGCCGCCGTACTCTGCATTCTGAAGTTTCCTCACCACCACTGGACCATTCCTTCAGTAACTGCTGACTACTGGTCTGTCGCACCAGTCGTCGGACATCTCACTCTGCAGACACTTTTGGACGACCACTTCGAACCCCAACTTCAATTTTGCCAGTCTTCTTCTACTTCTGGACTATTCTTGTAACCGTTGAAGCATGAACCTGCTCCTGTTTGGCAATTTGACGACAGTTAAGACCGTCTTTGTGTGAAGTAACAATTGCAGATCATTCGGAACAATGAACTTTTTTCATTTGGATCGCAATTAAAGGTACAGAATGATTATTAACCGTGCATCTTTCAAGCCAGTATTGTTATTCTGAAATAAGTGAGTTACTCTTGATTTTCTATCTTCAGTCTGAGAAGTTGCGTTGGAAAACAACTAAAGAGGAAGAATGCTGTGTCATATAACGTTAGTAGTGCTGATCGTGCTATTGTGTTTTAATAATACTGCATTTATTTTTTTAACAATTTAGGCGTGGGTCATTCAAAGGATATTATTTGGTGAAAATATTTAGTCCTATTTCCATTTAGAAGCCTCATAGTTGTTTACGAAGCACGCGTTTTCTCGAAAGGCGAAGGGAGAAACACTTGCATGCAAAGAGTGTGGCGAATGTATCTACTGATCACTTTACATATAAAATCTGGGAGAAAAAACTTGTGATTAAATGATTGCGTGTGTTTAGCTATTAACATGATGCGCGATCATTCCTTAAACAATCATGTGATTTACCTTTAAACATGCCATGTTACCAATGATTTATTTTGAACAAACCAGATGGTAAAACATGTGTTGTTGTTTTCACGTTATTGTTGAACCAAATAATTTCCGTTGAGCTGACGTTAATATACACCTAAATGTTTACAAACAAAAGCCGTATCGAGCATTTTTTTCTTATTTTGGTGAACAGCGGTATGCAATTTTTTTTTAATCGTGTCACCCTAAGCAAGGCATTCCACTGCCACTATAGCGCAGGGGGTTACATAAAGGGATTGGGTATAGGAAATTTCAGAATGAGGTGATAAACGACTTTGGATGTACATAGGGAGAGAGTTGGAGAGAGTGGGTGTGAGTTAATGTGTTAGGAGGTGTCTATTGACCTTACATTTAAACTCCTGGAGGTTGTAGCCGTCGGGGAAGCAAGCATGCGGTAGGGAATTCCACAGGCGGAAGTGCGAGGAAAGAAACTGTTGGAGTAGAAATTGCGGTTACATTTCATCGGTTTCACTGTAAAAGGGTGGGACTTAGTTGCCAATCTTGTATCTCGTGCAAATTCACATCTAGGGGGCACCAGTGATTTAAGTTTCGTCAGAGCAGAAGTCATGAAAGTATTTATAGAAGAGGCACAGGGAAGCCACGTCACGCCGGTGAGAGAGATAATGTTACTTTATAAAAAAACATTTTCATTACGTTAAAAAGAAACTACACTTAAACAAAACTGTAATCACGTTCCGTTGAAAGACTGTATTTTTAAAAAGGCCACATGATTTGTAAATAAATTGTTACATATGTGTATCTTTTAGACTCAGATGTTAAACTCTACCAAAATTATTAAGTATTCATTTTGAATTTGGAAAAAAATATTTTTCGTATTTTTTTGAATAATGAGAGACATGTTCCAAGACCCTGTGAAAACCTGAATGAAATATTCTGTGATCTTTTTTTTTTTAATAGAAAGAAGTACATTTAACAGTTAACTCTAGAAGTGATTTTGACACCAAAAAGAAGAGTAAGGCATTTTACTGGCCAGTTGCAGAGAGCTGAAGAAATTATGAAGTTCTCAAGTGAAGATTCTCCAGCGTTTGAACAGCAAACAACAGCAAAAAGTCTCTGAATTACAGATAGTGAAAATAAAAAAAAGGCATTTCCAAAATTGTTATATGTCCCGGAGACGTTCATAGAAAAAGTAAAAGTATTCCCATATGTTGGCTTGATACTCTCCGTATTTGATTCCTTTCTCGTGATATCATTGTAGATTAAAAATCACAATAAGTCTCTTTCGTGAACGAAATAAGACGTTATGTTCAATGAAGAAACCGCTTCGTGGTGAAACTTGTGTGTGGCTGTTGAGGTAATGTTTTTGATAACATTGATCAGGTAAACATTGATTCATAGAAGTAAATAGAATTCCTGTATTGTTAAATATTAAGTTTGTAATGCAAATATGGAGATAATAGAAAAGAAAACATAAATAAAGCGACTTTATTTAAATGACATCAATCAGTTAGAATTATATAATGTTTTTCATAGGTAGAATTATGGAAATCCCATGAAAATCTTTTTTTTTTTTTTGTTAGACGGTACAAAACATGGAGGAAGAATTGAGAGGGAAAAGTGAGATAGAAAACGAAAAGTATTTTATATATTTTTTGTTTCCATTTTTTTTTTTTGGTTTTCCCGATGGCAAATCAGCCCCGCCTACAAATCATTCCATGATCTGAGCTGACCGAATGTAGGAAGTTCGGCGGGGTTCGGTGGTAACTAAATGAAAAGGAAGCGATTTTGATTAGTTTCTGCTTTTCCTCCCGCCCTATTTTTGACAAGACGCACGTGTTTTTAATTTCGCACCACTTTTCTAAATTAGACGCAGAGAAACAAGCGACACTCATTCGACTTTTTTCTTTTCTTGTTTATTGTTTCAAATCAGATTCATTTCACATTTTCGTTTTTATCCTAAAATAGGAATGACAGTTTTTATGTTTCCAGAGAACATATATAGCATAAAATTAAAGTTAAAAGAGGATATTTTTTTTACATATACCATTATGTGAATTGTTTTGAATAGTTTTCAGTGGTTTATTAAAATTTCTAATACTAATCTAGTATCTCGTGCAAATTCGTATTTAGGGGGCACCAGTGATCTAAGTTCATCGGAGCAGAAGCCGTGAAAGTATTTATAGAAGAGACACAGGGAAGCCACGTCGCGCCGGTGGGAGAGAGACTGCAGGCGGTCTGCCAAGTCGGTATCTATCACATTACAGACCCTCCTCTGAACCTTATCGAGAAGCCCGAGGAGAATAGCAAGGGCACCCGACCAGATATGGCAGCAGTATTCAATGCACGGGTGGATGGTAGATTTATATATGTGCGGGATATATTTAGACGGAAAAAACTTCCGGGCCCTACACAGAGAACCGACTTTCATAGCAGCGGATTTAGCAATGGATTCGATATAGTCATTCCATTTGAGGTCCGCTAAAAGTGTGAGACCAAGGAGGCGTAGTGTTTTACTCTCTGGGAGGCAAGCCTGGTCCATGCTAATGGGAGGTAGGTGAGATTGTCAACACGCTTAACACGCTTTCTCCTGTTACACCAACCAAACCCCGCTGTATCATGCACTTACTCAGGCCCTTCAAGTATGTTATCCTCTGCTTTCCCCTGTGTTTTTCCTTCTATCTGGCCTGTTAGTATCAGGTTCTCCAAGCCCTCCTTCCTCAGTGGACTTCAGCTGTCTCTTCCTGATGCTCCGTCTTAATTTCCTTTTAGTTTCCATCTTTTCCAAAACCTCATCATTGCTCACATGCTCGGTCCATGATATTCGCAGCATCCTTCTGTAGAAGCACATTTCAGTTGCTTGAAGTTTTTCCTTCATCTTCGATCATATTGTCCAGTATTGTTTCTTAAAAACTTGAAGCAAATGAAATGTGGTTCTACAGAAGGATGCTGTGGATCGATCATATTGTCCAGTATTGTTTCTTAAAAACTTGAAGCAAATGAAATGTGGTTCTACAGAAGGATGCTGTGGATCGAGCATTTGAGCAATGATGAGGTTTTGAAAAGAATGGAAACGAAAAGGAAATTAATACTGAGCATCAGGAAGAGACAGCTTAAATTTCTGTAACATGTAATGAGAAATGAGTGCTTGGAAAAGCTGATACTAACAGGCTAGATAGAGGAAAATAGAGAGGGGAAAACAGCGAGTAACGTACTTGACTTGCCTGAGAAAGTAAATGACAAAACGGGGGTTGCATGGTGTAACAGGAGAAACCGTGCTAAGTGCCACTAAGAATAGGGAAACGCAGAAGGCATGGTGTAACAGGAGAAACCGTGCTAAGTGCCACTAAGAATAGGGAAACGCAGAAGGCATGGTGTAACAGGAGAAACCGTGCTAAGTGCCACTAAGAATAGGGAAACGCAGAAGGCCATGATCGCCTACGTCCTGAAAGAAGAAGGCACATAGAAGAAGAATACTAAAAAAGGTAAATATTTTGGAAAGAAAATAAAGACACATTTTCAGAAATCGCCAATTGAATTTCCTAAGGCTCATATTGATACAAAAGAACTTCTAGAAATTAACACGCACAAGACATAGTGAAAGCCAAAATAATATAAGAAAGCAGTTAATAACCTGATGAGTTTGTGTAAATGATTGCCAAAAAGTGATTTAGGAGAGATATAAAAGACGGATAGTGGAGAGCCACGAACACCCATATTCTTCCAGAGAAGAAGTTACGGTATTATTTGCTGTTTCAGTAAAACAGCTAAGGCCACAAGTATCTTTTCCGTATTTATTTCACATAATTACAAAGAAAAAAATTTGACTATTATCAGTTGACTTTGTTAAAGTATTTAATTATATTCCACTAAATTTAGCCAAGAGAAATAAAGTGTTTTAGATTTATATATCTGTGGAAGATGAATGCTCTATTTTCTGTACATAAAAATGAAAAATGTTGCAAATGCTTAACTTTTACTGGCAATTTTGAATCAGAAATTCTAAATTCTATTTTATAAAAGAATTGATTGTCTGGCCATTACAGGATGTCTACACGTAACTTGCAAGCATTTCTGTAATGAAAAAACAAAATTGACTGTCGACCGATTTACACACGTCCCGGTTTTCGAACAGGAGTGGAGTTTTATCCTTATATCCTGTTTAGGGTAGGTTTTCCATTTTCTTTTAAAGTCTTCTCGTTCTCTTTCACTTTTGAGTTTTAGTGACGTTAAAAAAATCTTTAGTTCTGGATTGTTTTTACAAATTTTGTGCATTCGATAAAATATTGCATTTACACTCATCTGTGGCTTACGGCCATATCACGTTGAATACACCGGTTCTCGCTCGATCACCGAAATTATGCAACGTTGAGCCTGGTCAGTACTTAGATGGGTGACCGCTTGGGAATACCAGGTGTTGTAAGCGTTTAGTTACGGATGTGCGTTGTGGATATCGGCTCGGAAAGAGAAAACGGTGATCCGAGTTCGAATTCCAGTTGAATACCCTGCATTCACTAAAGCACTGGTACCCTTGCGATCAGTCCCTTCCCTCAAGTTATGGGTTAAATAACAAGGCTAGGAATTGGGGACCCTGCCTTTAAAAACAAATCCCAATGAATCTTGATACTTGAAAAGAAAAAAGTATTACTAGACACAAAACTTATATAAAAACAACAATAAATTGTTGAAACAAAAATGTATTACTTGCAATAAATAAATAAATAAAATTTACTTGGCAATAAATGATTCGCCGAGGTTGATATACCATAAAAACAAATCAACCAACATTCATCTGTATTGCCAAATTAACGACGATTCGGCCTTTGTATGCTCCGAAGTAGTTCATGCGATTAGAATTTTGAACAGAATTCTTTATTTGGATCGATCACTGCCGTAAATTGTTTTTGTTCTACAAGTTATGGTACTCCCGGATATCTTAATTGTGTCACTTTAACTCAACGTCTTTGTTCCCTACTGCTCTAGCCAGGTATTGAATTCACAGCTCTTAGGGTCAAGTCGCTAGATATAACCAACACTTTTAGCCACTGAGTCATGTGTCCTTATTTTCAAGAATAACGGTTTTAATCTAGTACAGCATATTCTTCTTCTTTTTATTACTTCTTCTTTTTCGTCTTCTATGCGCCTTGTCCTTTCAGGACGTAGGCGATTATGGCATTTCACGTCACCTTATCCCTGGTGGTTCTTAGCACACTTTCTCCTGTTAGCCCTCTCTGTCATCCACCTGCTCAGAACTTCAGTTGTCTGTCTCTTCCTGATGCTTAGTAATTTCTGTTTCGATTTCATCCTTCCAAAGACCTCATCATCACTCACATGCTCATCTATGATATTCACAGCGTCCTTCTGTATAACCACATTTCAGTTGTTTCAAGTTTTTCCTTCATCTTTGATGAGATTGTCCAGCATTCATTGTCATATTAAAGGACAGACATCACGTAGTAATCCAGTACTTTCTTTTTTTTGTTTCTAGCGAAATTTTTTTGTCTCTTAATACACTGCTCAGCTTCTGAAATGCGTCCTTAGCTGTTCCAATTCGCCTTCGGATCTCACGTCGCACTTTCCGTCTTCCGTTAGAAAACTTCCCAAGTACAATATATTACTTCGCCATTTCTTTTAGCATTAACATATATGAAAACTTATGCACCATTTTCACTGTGAAAAATATATTAATTCCTACAAATGTTGATTTGATGATTTGGAGCAATCTACTCTTCCATTAGCTCTCTCTCTCTCTTTCTCTCTCTCTCTCTCTCTCTCTCTCTATTGAGAGAAAATTTGCTGCCTAAATACGCTAGTATATATATTTGCTGCCTAAATACGCTAGTATATATATATATATATATATATATATATATATATATATATATATACTAGCGTATTTAGGCAGCAAATTTTCTTTTAAACATATTAGATTAAATAAATTGCAAACACTATGTTTGCTTATTTTCAATAAAGTCCGTTTATACCCAAGGATAATCTTTCGCGTATTACAATCAAAAGTTGTCAGAAATGTGCTGTAACGTTGACAGATGTTATTTTCATTCATTTCTCAAGGTACCCAGGTACTTTCAACCTCTTTCCGAGATCATCTTCAGGAGTGTGAGTTATGGTAACAAATGTATCAAAACATGTAACCGGAAAATATGTTGTTAAAAATTACTGTACATTTTTTCTTGCTTCAAATATAACGGTTAACAAATTACTAGCGTTCATTAGAACGTGAAAATTATCCAAAATAGAATTTTTTTATATGTTGTTATGTCATGGTCATGCACTTGTTAAAGCATGAAAAAAACTGTTCTTTTTGCAAGCATTTTAGAACATTACTACAGTATTCATAGCTAAATTCTATTAATTGACGGCTAAAGTTTTAATGTATATTACCTCGATAATCTACAGTTTGCTTTTGTTGTTTACTTGTTGTAGGATAGTTGTCTTATCGACCATTATTTCTTTATATAATGAATGTAGACAGGAATATTGTTGTAGATGTCTGTGAATGAATGGTCAGACAAATGTAACGTAAGACGTCTAGTTAATGTGGTTTTAGTAAATCCAACATATATATATATATTATCGGAGATACATTCTTCTAAGGGACATTTGAATTGATATATAATGTTGGTTTTACGTAACACATCAGTTGGTGGGGAGGAGTTATTACATTACATTTACATATGGTTACATTTGTTACCATAACTCACACCCCTGAAGATGACCTCGAAATAGAGTTGAAAGTACTTGTATACTTTAAGAAATGAATGAAAATAACATCTGTCAAAGTTACAGCTAATTTCGGACATCATTTGATTTTAAATTACGTAAGATTATCCGTGAGTATGAATGGATTTTATTAAAAATAAGCAAACATAACGTTTGCAAATTATTTAATCTGACATTATATATATATTGATTGAGCACTCTGGGAGAGTGGTAGACTTTGTAAACAGTAACTACTCCGGCATTTACGCATCGCTCATTCGATAATGAATTGGATTACTCTAGCTATTGGGCGTGTTTATACGCGCTAAAAAGCGTGCTTTCTCCTACTGGACGCTCGTGGCCTAGGGGCAGAATCGCCGACTGACGCCGATTCGGTCGGTTTTCAATCCTGGTTAACGAAGCGACTGGAGTCTAAGCCGTACTGATGAGCTGTAATACAGCAAAACAGATCGGTCTGCGGATGACTATATATATATATATATATATATATATATAGGTCGGTATAAGAAAATAAATAAATATATTGTTTAATCAGTAAATGAAGATATAAATATACTGTTTAATAAATAAACGATTATTATATACCAGCGAGTAAATCGTAAAATCATTTTTTTAATCGAAAAGGTGAAGGTACTCGAACAACTTCATAAAAAAGTAAAAAATATCATTAAAAGAGACTTCTAAAATCTAAAATGTTGAAGTAGGGATTTATTCCATCGTCTTAAAAACTTGTTCACAAAAATTATATAGAAAAAGCATCAAGGATTCTAAATAAAATGTTATTAAGAATAACAATATATTAAATGCATCAGTCGCACACCTTAACGAGACTGACCGCGATTTGGAGATAAAGTATGCTGTTCTGATCAACGAAGAAATCAATTCACTACGATGAAAATGTCTAGAGTGCACCTTGATTGCAGGGTCCTCCACAGTAAATCTGCGACCTGGCTCTTACATTTCACCATTCCTGACAGGTCTTCTATTATAACAAATCAAACAACAAAGGTGAGGGAAATAAAAAGAAAATGAATTTAAGCTAAATCTGCTAAATTATATACCCCCGCCCAAATATTAAAAATTTAAATTCCAAGCATCCTTTGATTGTGAGCATGTGTCGTCGCACCAGTATAACAAATTTAATACGACGATGAACTAACTGAAGTAAAGAATCACACGAATTTTTTCCCACTTTGTCAAACATTTATTCACCTAATAAACATTTATAAAATGTTATCATATATATAAACATATAAAATCTTATCGAATTAATATAAATTATTCATTTGATAAAACAGCGAATTCTATGGATATTATTCAGAGCATTATAAAATACTGAGAGGAAAATTTAATGTTGTGAGATGAAAAAATTATAAGGCCACATGGACAATGATCTCAATCTTTAACATGACACCTTGTTTGTAATTTTTAAATACCCCACCTTCTCTCTCTCTCTCTCTCTCTCTCTATATATATATATATATATATATATATATATACATACAATATATATATATATATATATATATATATATATATATATATATATATATATATATATATATATATATATATATAATACATACATATATATATATATACATATATATATATGTATATATATATATATATATATATATATATATATATGTATATATATATATATATGTATATATATATATGTGTATATATATATATATATGTATATATATATATATATATATATATATACATACACATATACATATATATATATATATATATATATATATATATATATATATATTAATGCAGGTTTCATTGAATAATATAGACAAGTTTTGTCTATTAATTTTGTGTAGGATCCGTTCATACCGTCTGATATACTTGATGGTGATGTCGTTAAAAGACAACAAAAAATCACAGTATTTGTTGAATTTTTTATCGGGTCTAAGCTTTCGGCTCACATAGCGTTTTTCTTAAATAAAAATTCAAATATATTCCGTCATTTAGAACAACACGGTTATCAACGCACACTTCTGAGAAAAACGCTTGTTGATAACACGTACATACTCAAGCAAGAAAATAATAAGCAGAAACTAAAAATCCTCGAAGCACTCTACATTAAACAATTTAAACCTGGTTTGAATACAATCAATTTCGATATTTCCAACAACGTACTCAAATGTCTGTAATCAGACCAGGGACCACAACACCACTATTTTGTCACTGTCTTCGGCCATCTGCCACGGTAGGGATGGACTTATATTTTCAATTCAATTATCTTTATTGTTAATAGCTTAAATGTTCTATGTTTACTGTGTGTTAATATTTACTCTTTGATAATGGCTTATGTGAGCCGAAAGCTTAGACCCGATAAAAAATTCAACAAATACTGTGATTTTTTGTTGTCTTTTAACGACATCACCATCAAGTATATCAGACGGTATGAACGGATCCTACACAAAATTAATAGACAAAACTTGTCTATATTATTCAATGAAACCTGCATTAATGAAAAAATGCTGCCAAAATACACACAATATATATATATATATATATATATATATATATATATATATATTATGAAATTCTGAGAGGAAAGCTCAATATATACTTAAACGGTTATGAATCCAGAATTTATTTCAACAATGTAATGTTACATTGTCCTCTTCAGACCGTTGAAAAATAAATACTTAAATAAATAAAAAAAATACAAATTTATTTATTTGTCAAGGGTGTGGGGGAGACAATTTAAACTTACATTGTTGAGATAAATTTTGTATTTATAACCGTTTAATTATGTATTGAGTTTTCCTCTCAATATTTCATATTATATATATATATATATATATATATATATCGTTTTATTGTGTGCTATAACAGACTTTCATACTAAGTGCAATCATCAGGCCTGATGATTGCGCTTAGCATGAAACAGTCTGTCGCCCTCGAGTGTTGATTTCAATGTTCACTGTTATATATATATATATATATATAAATATATATGTGTGTGTGCGTGTGTGTGTGTGTTAAAAATTACAGACAAGTTGATATGTTTAAGATTTAGATATTTTCCATGTCGTTCATAATTTTTTTTCTTTTCACTAAGGAAATTACATTAAAAAATTCCATGTTCTTGATTAATCCAAGTTCGTAAATAAATACATTGGATGTACTATTGCATGTTTAACAAGAATACTCACATTACATCTGTCTGACGATAGCTCTTTTTGGTCTCATTTAAATACACATGGAGACCTAACAAACTCTATCCGTAAAGTAGCCGTTGATAATACAAAGAGAATAGCATCATCCACAAGTGAAAAAGGCTAAAAATAATGGAAGTATTATTTATAAAAAAGAAACACTTAACACTCAATAATATCAAATATGATCAATGCCAAAATGTGCTGTGTTTTTTAATATAAAACATTCCTTTTATTTTACATAGACACATAAGCAATCTATATATTCAGTAAAAAGTAAAATAATATTCATCCTTAATAATGGCCAAAAATATAACTGAAAGCGCTTTGATAAATGAAACATTCGAACAATTTTTATATAATCTATTTTTTCAAAAGATAAAATTTTAAGATCACATGAAACAGTATATGAAAAACTTAATCATGGCAACTTATCTGCCATTTTAAAAAAACTTGCATGAAATAAGAATTGCTCCCTAAATACAAAATATAAATATATGTATGTGCTTGTGCGTAATATGTGCGGTGATATCGTGCGGGTTTTATTCATCTGTGATGTTATCAATTTTTCACTGGCGTTTTCAGATATCACACAATTGTATTTGTTAATGGTATCTTTCGTGACGATTATTACAAATCTTCTGAATCGCCAGTAGTATATAATGAAAGATATATATATATATATATATATATATATATATATATATATATATATATATATAGAGAGAGAGAGAGAGAGAGAGAGAAAGAAATACTGTGTTATTGATAAGGAGATATATAATTAAATAACATTACCCCGTTGAGTGGAGGAGTAGGCCGCTGCATTGGTTCTGACCATCGCATGTTTAAAATTCAGATATTTTCTTCTAGGATGGCTGCAAACCAAGGCTAGAAAGTCCTATCTGCATTGATATTTAATCTGGTATTTGGGGAAAGATGAAATTATACATTTCCTAGGTGTATTATTGCAAAAGTGAACGCAACTACCTCGGCTGGAATTTGGATTTGATACAGTGACACCCACATTCCGTACGGATTACGTTACGGTAGGCGAATATTCAGCCGATCCAAATCGGTACCACCAAAGTCTCATCGATTACAGGAATCACATTCGCTATAATTATTTGCGGATTCAACTTGCTTTTCTTTTTTGACGTCCACAGTAATTATTTAAAAATGTTGCATTTAAAGAACAACTTTACATTTCTGATTTACAAAAGTTTATAATACGTTTTGTATGTCCTCTGTCATTAGCAGATCGAACTGTTCGAAATTAAAATCCATTGAATTATTTTATTTTAATTGATTCATTTAATTTAAAGAACGGTGTGTAGAAAAAATTATCCCAGGAGCACATTGCACATTTACTGGTTTATCTGGCAAAGAAAAACTTGTTGTGCCTGCATATGTGATTATATTATCGTTATCAAGCAATTTGATAAGAGCTATGTTTATTTACTAAACTTGACTTAATCTGACACAAGGTGGCGGTAACGGAGCACCTGCTTAAAACCGTGTTTACTACATCAGCGAATTGTCGCTTCGGAATGGCTTATTTTCGTGCTTATGTTATGATTTTTGACACACCTCACTTCGGTCTGCCAGTTAAAGTGTAATTATACACAGAACAAAATAAAGTGGTTAACAGTCATTGGTTGACGTTAAATACCCGGTAAGCACTCACAGGAAAGAGGCTACTCACTTACACGTGATTAAAAAAAGATATATTGTAATAGATAAGGGAAACCTATTTGCGTAAGGTGTCTTCATTACAGCAAACGAGAAAGCTGGGTGTGTCGATTTTTAGGGTTCAACCCCGAGCAAATTAAGGCCAGTAATAAAATGCCATGTCTCTTTTATTAAAATAAAAGTCAACCAGACGGAAATTTTAAACCAGTGCTCATTATGAGACAAATGATCTCTTCCCTTTAAATAGTGTGTTTGCAGAACTGGAAAGTGCGATACACACGCTCATGTACACACATAATATATACATATATACATACATGAATGCGTGTGTGTGTGTGTGTGTGTGTGTGTGTGTGTGTGTGTGTGTGTGTGTGTGTGTGTGTGTGTGTGTGTGTGTAAAGATAGATCATGCCTAGTAGAGATTCATATATGAATTAGGATAGATTGTTAATTTTCTAAGCGCCTCTCAGATGGGGCACAAGGCTGAAAGTATTGGGCACCCAGTGAGAATCAAGATAGATTTTCCATGTCGGTTACTGTCACGATAAAGGAAAACCCAAATTCTAGTCGATGATGTTTCCTTCATTCGTCCTAATATTCACAGAAAATGAACGAATCCAACTTCGACCAGTATTGGACAATTTGCCATGGGTGGTAGAAAGGAAAAACTAAATTCTAAAAATGTCGGTACACATTGAATCTTGATTAAGAACATATTTGCATCTTACGGATATAAGAATAAGGATATATATATATATATCCGAGTGAGTACAGAACGAAGAATTATTTCAACGTCCAAAACATTAATTTAAAACAGTGCTCGATATATAATATACTATATAGAGCTGTGAATATTTATTATAAATTATACTTTAGAACATGTACATAATTTCTCTCTATATAATCGCGACGAAGGCACGTTCGTTTCGGCATTGGCTCCCCAATGCTCCATCAGGCTATATATATATATATATATATATATATATATATATATATATATATATATATATATACAAGAATAGTGTAGGTATGAATGGAATAATATTCCTTATCCAAAGAAACACTATTCTTTAAAAAAATGCTAAAAATATTTATTTAAAATTTATAACACGTATAGTGTCGGATCAAAATGGTTACTTTTTTAGTGATATTATAACGTAATTATATTATAAATTCAAAAAAAATAATATATATATATATAGTGATTGAAAAGTAACTCCTTTTATGAGTAGCTAGCCAGTAATCCTGATTTAAAAAACTGAGACATTTTTTTTTCTTTTGGTGGTGGGGGGGGTTGATTAAAGGAGCAAGTCTTGCTCTACCAAACGAAGGCTTTCAAGGGCGAATACAAGAGTTTACGTCTTTTATTCCAGAAGAATTGCAGGTGAAATTAGATGACACGATTCCTGGGCGGTTCGAGAAGCTGACAGTGAAATCTGGTGGCCTAGCAAGTCTTTAAAACTTATCCTGACATGTGATTAAACCCATTGTCGGAGGGAGAAGAGACCCAAGGATATGGTACATCCAGTGCACCACAACGCATATTTCCCTTACTAATATAAAGCTATAATTTTATTCCAGATTTTATTTTTTAATGTTGTTCGCTGAATAAGAGAACTGAGAGCCAATTAAGAAGCTGCCTGAAAGAAACTTCCTCTTTATCAATGAAATACTTTATATAATATAATGTCTATAACTTTATATCGTTCATATATATATTATATCTATATTTTTTCATTTGAATTATATATGTTATAGATTAAATATATTATATACAAACATAAATATCTAAACTTATTTATAAATGGAACTTTGTCTGTGTCAGTCTGTGTGTATATGTGTCTGTGCGTGTGTGTGTCCGTTAACTATAGAATCCGAAACGGCTGAACCGATTTTCTTGAAAATTTACACAGTTATTAGCGGTAAGCTAATAACAGAAAGAAAAAATCTCGTGTTATGAATTTGTATATTTGCTGCTTTTAATGCTTTTTAATATTGCATTACCTCTACCGTATTGAGCAATACAGTTATCGTTCAATATAGTACAAGGACTAACAAATAAGTGAATAGTTGATGCAATACACCAATCTTCTAAATGAAAACATTCCTTTCGTTGTAAAAATCAGTATTTAAAACTATTTGCTTTTCAATAGCGTCAGACATCTGTGTTGGAAGCGATCAGTTAGAAACATCAGAATATCTGACGTTATTCAACATCAATCAAAACCTTTTTCAGAGAGATTGATAATCAAAGTCAAATTTCATTATTGATAACATCGTTGCAAGTTAGAAGTAAAATATACCTTAGGATAGATAAGATCATAAAAAGATGCGGGTTTTAACTTAGAATATCGGACGATGTCAAAGTATTCACAGTTTAATCATGCCAACGCTAAAATATTGCTTCGTTTGTATGATTAAACTGAAATTCCTGGTAAACAACAATATATAGCTGTGAAATATTTTAATACGATTCATTAACATTAAAATCCACTTTAAAATCAAATTCTCTTATGATAAAACGTCTTTATAAATAATGGGGTAATAAATTCTATAACACTGCAGGCTGTCTTTGAGAAAGTGTTATTTGAAATAAAATATTTTTAAAAAGTATTGGAAATAATTTGAAAAGAAACAACGAGAACAAAACCAATGGAGGAAGATAGTAGCATGGTAAAATAGACAAACAGTATGGTTCTCTTTCTCTGGAGAACAATGAATCTCGTGTTTTCTGTCAAATCTCGTTCCTTCGAGACAAGAATTGTACGCCAGAACTGAGGCAGTAGATACGAGAATATATAGCTCGAGTCACAGACAAACGCAGTAGCTCATCAATTTTTGAAGAAGTCTACATGAACCATAGGGCATCACTGGATAGGATCGATAGGGAAAAATGAAGAATTTATAGAGAAAGAACAATTTGAAAGAAAAAAAGGAAATCAAAATGAGAATGAAATAATAAAAGGAAATCGTGTAAATGTAAAAAGAAAGATGTTAAGGAATCGAAACGAATAAAAATACGAAACATCAAAAGAGTTAAGGAAATGGGTGAAAAGTATTTTAAAATGGAATGCTTGAGAAAGGAAGAGAAAATAATAACCCTGAAAAGAATAAGAAATAAAGACCTCGGAAGACATATTCAAGACTAGCAGTATAGCCCGGCGTTGCTCGGGTGTAATGAAAGCTTTAAAACTAATGCATGGTCCCGGAATCAGAATCTTTGGACGTTGGCACGAAACACAAAAAGGCAGTAGTTGTTTTCAGTCAAAGCGAAACCGTAGCTTGAAAGAAAAATGAATGGATGTAAGTCAAATTTTGATTTCCGGTATCGATGTCAAATAAGTTTTCCGTCACAAACTGAATTTTGAATGCTAAATAACTCCTCTGAGTCAATGGTATCATGGCTGAGACTATTAAATACAATTATAGCTACTTAGAGCTAAACCCGAAGCAAAAACCAAAATGAAATGGTTGAAAACCTGTCATCAAACCCGATAGGTTATCGGGGTATCGATTTCCAATATCGGGAGGAAATCGGAAAAAATGTAGCCCATGACATTGAGCGGAAGCCTAAAGAATATTTGTGTGAAGTTTGGTGAGAATCGGTTAATGATTTTGGATTTGTATAAAGGAGATACAGACAGGCAGACAGACACAGACACACAAACCTCTTACTTTTTATATATATAGATGATACAATGAGAAAGATACAAAGCCAACAAGGAAAGGATAATGGAAAAATATAATAGGAAAAACGATATTAATATAAGAGGAAAATAAAAAACAAATGAAAGAAAATAGCAAAAAGAAGAAATCAAGTAAAATAAGAAAGAGAACATAAAAATAATGTGGAGACGACATAAATAATATTTGTATATAAAAGATTTTATAATTTTCAAGTACAAGTTATATGAAGTCATATACCCTAAGTCAATTAAGGAGGCAGAAAACTGATATTTAAAACCACTTCAACAAATTATCTCAAAGGACACATGTCCTAATGAATAAAAGCATTAGTTTAGTGAATCAGTTTTTATCACGTTGGCAAGTGCAATATTTTTGTCGTTCAATATAACAAATATCGTATATCATTTCAATGTTGAAACAAATGGAGAGAAAAATTAAATTTCTCTTTTGACCTTATCCTTCTGTTCAGATAAACAAACAATGAATAACAGTTATAAAGATATTTTGATGTTTATTTGGTTTAGTAGATGAGAAAATAAAAAACCCCAACAAAAACGCAAATGTTCGACGGTATAAATAGATTGAACTCTTTAAGAGTGATCATAGATAATCGTTAACCTAAATCCTGGCATTATGTCCATGTTTGAACGACATCTTGCCGTAAAGACAAGTAGCATCTATGTCAAATTCGATGATGAATATTTTTTTCACTAAACTTTAATTCGTTTCTTGAAAGTCTACATTGGAATGAGAATATTATGAGGAAGCTAAAGAATTCCTCTACCAGATGAGCTTTGTGCATTTGATTTATAAATTGGGTTTTCTTGGCGAATAAGATTCCTCCTTCATGAATATTGACTTTGCCAAAAATTCTGAGTCCGAACGAATTCCGTTATACTTCACTATGTATGCAAATAACTGTTTTTAACTTTATTTTAATCGATGTTTCCTTTTTTAAGACGAACTTAGCATTCAGTTGGGCTTAAGCATGATCCGTTATATCTTGAGTAGTGTCACACTTTATAATTTCCAGATTCAAACAACAATGTACATTAGTAGTATTGAGAACCACATGTAGTCGTTTACTCTTGATTTTCTATGTACTTATGAACTAAAATCATTACCAGCCTTTTACATGACATATATTATCCCCACCACACAGTCCAATGGGTAAATTGTCGTCATTTTATATCTTTAATTTCAGGCATGCACGTTGATTTTTTATTTTATTTTGTAGTCTGCAGATTATAGTACGGTTAGTTGGGCATCATCTGTAGGACTAAGTTCACCATGAAGTAATTCACTCCGCTAGAAATTTGGAAACGGCATGCTGTACTGCTTAGAATTCGAACAGGAAACTCCAATAGGTACATTTCAGAGTTTGTATATCAATCTGAGGAGCGTGCAGAATATTAGGAAAAGGTTGGATGCGTTTAATGGTAATTCTGATGGGGATGGTGATGGAGACATTTCGCCTCCATTCATCTTCCTCTAGAGACACAGACTCAACATGGAGGCCTACATAGAACCTTGAGGAGATAGTGCTGCCATTGGTCAAAAGTGTATTTGATTGAAGATCCTATTTCTGTCAAAGGGACTATGCCACATAATCGGGAGAATCCAGTCATGGCAGTCAACCAATTACTGCGACCACATCAGCCCTTATATCTAGCCACTTAACTCCGAATAATGCTACCCACTTGATTAATCTATGTGATGTGAAGTTGAGCAAGAGACCAACAAAATCCTTGTGACACTAAAGATGAACAGAAGGCAAGAATTATGGCAGCATTCAACAACTTAAGCAAGGGGATCGTCCAGAAGAGTTGCAAGAGATTCTGAAGTCATTTGATGGTGGTGGTTGAAGCCTATGGCGATTTTATTGAATGAAATAAGTCTTGAGTATTTCAAGATATGTTTTGTCTAATTTTGGTACAGACATGTATTGAAAAGAAATGCCAATGTTATTTTGATTTTTGCGTAAGTTAGACGACATTTTAACAATCTATGTATTTACAAACTGTTTTGATTAAATATTAGCGACAATGGTTGTCCGGTTAATTTTTTATGTATCCTTCATATTTTCGACTATGTTCTTGAACATCTAAAGCGACTTTACATAATCCCTCCGAAGTTTTTTGTTTTTGTTCTAAATTTTTCAAGCAGTTTTGACACTTTTAGTCTTTACAAAGAAATGGATATTGACAATATGGTTGATGGGATTTTTCTGGCCATATACTACCTTTTTATAAAGCTACTATTAAAATTTACATTCATCCTGTAAGTGACGACATATATATAACTCTTTCTCAGAATTTGAAAAGCAATATTAGCTATTATGTTGATAATGACAGAACAGTCGAATGCATTTTAGCAAAAAAAAAAGAAGAATAATATGAAATTTAGTCATTCAACAAATTCTATTTGGATGTAAAATTTATTAAATATTTTGGAATATATATATATATATATATATATATATATATATGTGTGTGTGTGTGTGTGTGTGTGTGTGTGTGTGTGTGTGTTATCACATATGTAACTTAATATGCAATGAGGTGGAATGTTTTGATATTCTGGAGTTGATTAACACAGGTACACGTTTACAATATTTAACACTGATTTCGAAATGACTGTCAGGGTAACAAAGATATGTATCCCAATATTTAAAGTATTGGAACTACTCGAGACCTTTCTTGGGCAACAGCCATATCGGCATATTAGTATTATATGATATTTGAACAGACATCAGCACATATGAGGCAAAAATATAATTGATGGTGATAGAGAAATAAATCAACCAACAAGGAAAGTTAAACATTGCAATAAATACCATATGAAATCAAGTATGGCCCTACTCAACCCATCAATGCACAGTGCGTAGAATAGATCTCTTAGGCGTTTGATATTGATACTATGTCGCCTGTTATTGCGCTTCACCTGGCTCAAAAGAACGTCACAACTGGACCGTGTAAGACAGCCGCAGTATTACCTGGGTAGGCATGTCATATTTCCACCACTTTCGAACGGACACTCAAGATTGTATGAGGTAAGTGCATAAGTTGAAGCAAATACTGCTTGCCGGTGTTCATCTATAAGTTAGGCTGTTTAATGGTAACGTAGCCAACATGTTAAACGTTTCCTTTCCGACAATAAAACTCGATTTCAAATCTCACCAAAGTCAACTCGGTTTCGAATCTCACCAAGGTCAGCCGTTTGAAGGTATCGAAATGTAGATGCGATCTCATCGTGCGGCACATTTGGGAAGTTCCAGAAAATATACCACAATTAGACCTTAGCCTTGTGAATTAAACTGGGTATCCGGAATTATTTTGGAGCTGTCACTAGTTTAGCTAGCAGGAAGTTGCAAGTCATAGTGACCGAAGGTTTGAGCACACTGGCCTAGTTTAGACTATTGAACAAGCCAATTACTTCCATAAAATGTAACTAACGTCTGTTCATCAAAGTTGCAGTATAAACAACTGGTAGTCTTTAAAAAGGCGTCTCTAATAGGATTTGTCTAGCCATCCAAGCAGACATGCATACTCGGCTACATGCGGCCAGCCATTATGTATGCTAGATTTGCTGAGGGAACATAAGGTGTATAATTTTTTAATAATCATATCGCCCCAAGCAAGACATTTTATTGCCTCTGTTTTGTAGGAGGAAAGTTATGAGAAAGAGTGACAGGTTATAGGGGGTGTCTGGAAGTGGGTAAGACAAGGATGAGAATAATGATGAGAGTGAAGTGGACGGAGAAAGGAGCGTAAGAGAGAGGATTCAGGTTACTGAGATAGGTGATGAATATTGAATTACATTTAAATTCTTGGAGATTATAGCTGTCGGGAAAGTAAGTAAATGGAAATGAAGTCCAAAGGCGGGAAGTGCGAGAAAAGAAGCTGATGGAGTAGAATTTGTGATTACAATTTATTAGTTTAACAGTAAAAATTAGTTGCTAATCTTGTGGCTCGTGTAAATTTATATATACGGGGAACCAGTGAGCTTAATTCATCGGAGCAGAAGCCGCGAAAGTATTTGTAGAAGAGACACAAGAAACCCACATTGCGCCGGTGAGAAAGTGACTGTATAGCTGTCAAGTCGGGATCTATCACATCACAGATTCTCCGTTGGATTTTTTCAAGGACACCTAGGTGGATAACAGGAGCTATAAATATACAATACAAAATAAGATTATTCAGTTGATCCACTGTCTTTAGGGTCTCAGAAACCCGTTGGGATTATCTCTCTCGAATTAGGCCACCGTCCGTTCTGCCAGAGAAAATAACCAAGAACGGTGTGTAGTCAGGGAAGCGACGTTGAATCATGTATGGCGGATCATATAGGAAAAGAAACAAGCGATCAGCAACTCCTGATGAATGACATTAAGATAATAAAGAACAAGACTAGAACATGAGTCGACAAAAAGAATCATCGCAAATGCTAGGCTCTGAAATACTTCAGTATATCAAGCATATAGATAAAAAATAATTTGAAACAAAAATAATTAATAATTTTTACCACCTGAGTAGAAACATTAGGGTTAAGTTTAAAATTACATGAAAGGATCTCCCTAGAGCAGTGGTCCCCAATTTTTTTTTCTTTGAACCGCATTTTCAGTATTAAAATTTCTCGTGCCACACCATATTTTATGTGATCAAATCTACATTTAAAAATAAAAAAATAAAAACAACGACTACGTGTGCATTAAATATAATATATAACACAAATAACATATAATATGATTAAATTCTACAAATTTAATGAATGTTATGTTTTCGATCACTTTTACATTAGGTCTATTTTGAGAGGGATGTGCGTTATGGTGCAGTGGATATCGACTCGGAAAGATAAATCGGGGAGTCGAGTTCGAATTCCAATTGAATTCAATGGATTCTCTTACGCGCAAATACCCTTGGGAAAGGTATTAATCCGTCTCGTCCCTCTAGTTATGGGTTAAATAATAAGACAGACTGGGTTCTTTAGCCTTGGCTGGTAACCAGTCTACTGCAGAAAGCAATGGCAACCTACTGCGGGATAATCTTTTGCCCAGTCAGTTTCGAGATATGATCGCCCAAATCGTGTATCACGTATGGCACTTAACTGACTGAGATAAACAAACTAATTCTCATCAACAATTTTACGACAAAAAATTACAGGGAGAAGAGCAAAGGGAGATAAATTTGAAGTCAAAGTATTATAATTGATAATTCTCTCCTGCAATCTGCGGACCCTACATTATTAATACTTGATATAATGTAAAATATCACAATGATAGAATTGGTCAATAATTATAACTGTTTATGCTAATACTCATGTATGCAATTGCAAGTAATCCATAATAATATTTTAAATTTTGACATCATATTAATTTCTGGCATATAGACATTTTAAAAATTGTTTGTAAATCTTTGAATTTCTTTCAATCATTCTGCTTTACCTGCTATTCTCTTCCACCAAGTTTATGAGGCGCACGCCGCGCTTTTTAGGAAATATTGCCCTAGAGAAACGATGTCTATATAAAGGTTGGAAAAAGTGTATAAAATTCATTGAGTTCAATACCAGGGTTGAGTAGTGAAAAAAAGACATATTGTTCATCTGGTTCTGTGAAGGAACAAAAAGTTGAAATGGCGAGGGAACGTACGAGCTTTTCCGTAAACATGGAAAGCAGAATAAGAACAATCTGTCATAGTGGGCGGAATAAATTGTTTTATACGAAACTCCAAGTATTACAGTTACTTAAAGAAGACGGGGAATTGAACGATCAAAATTCGTGTTTTGTCATCAAAATGAATAGACGAGCCGGGATGGAAAGGCCCGCCGTATAAAATACCTTTATTACCCTACAAATTAAAATGTGAGTATTAGATTAGACATTAGATTAAGTAATGCCTGAAAAATCGCAATACTTTTACTGAATGTGATTACATATTTTCTTAATATATTTATGTGTGAACAAATGTTTTGCTTTTAACTATAGACACGAAAGCTTTTTGTTTTCAGTTACATATTCTAAGACTGCAGAATTGAATATGCTGAAACATTCAAATTCAATGACGAAAATACTGATTACTGAAAAAACATTAGTGTAAGAACAAAATATATTTTATCCTAGAAGACTTAACACAATAACTGGCCAGTGTTTATATTGGAAGTTACATATATTTGCGTTTGAATTAGAGACAAATCTACCAAATTCCATCAGCATATTTCAGTAGACATCGATGAGTTCACGCATAGCTTATTCCTGTTGGCTAAATGGAAAACTACTGACTCAGAATGGGTCACCGGGAATGAGTTTCTTTATCATCAAGGTAGAAAGAGGAGAGAGACGAAATACGTTTAGTTAATTCTTATCATTAGACGAAATCATCTTATCTTAAAGATATTATCTAAATGCGGCAAGGCGTGTGAAATTTCATCTGACATTTTAGTTGGTTTACTATTGAGTGCATTTTACCAAAGAATATAAAGTCGTTTTGGCGTTAGGTTGTATCATGGAAGAGGAAATTTGTTCACATGCGTGCGTACTCTTTAATTAATCCCAGTTAAAACATTCAGAATATGAAACCCGAAATTGTTCGAGACATTTAATATTAGAGAAAATAAATAACCTACCTAGCAAAAGCATTTCACATTACTTCCTTTGCGACATCAAACATGTTAAATCCCTTCAAATACCAAAAGAATTTGAAAATACTCGCCATCAACAAACTCGTCACGTTCTCCCTAATCTTGTTCAGAGCATGACATGTCTTCTACTTAAATAGAAAATACAACAAATCGCAGGGTGACGATGAAATATTGTCATAGGTGACCTCCCTGTTTGTGATGTTTTGTTAATAAATGCAGCACAAGATGTGAAAAATCAATTCGTATAGTCATTGTGACGCTAACGCAAAGAATATGATCACTCTACAGGGTAACCCTATTGGTATGAATAATTTCCCTTCTCATTGGTTTCCAGGTTAGATACAGGACATGCAGACACTAATCAGTATATTACAAATTAATATATTCTGGACAGGCTCCTATCAATTTGCAAGGTGTACACGTTCATTCTATTATAAAATTTGATTCAAAACAATTTCCCTACAATTCTTACACGGCTGTTACGCTTGGAGCCACACTTGACAAATTTATTAAATATCAATGTTTTTGTTATTCATAAGAAAATCTCATAAAGCTTCTTAAAATTTTTCTAAGATTTTTTTTATCTCTTATTGCACTCTTTATTCAAGATAACAACAGGGAAATACATTTAATAATTTTTCCATATTATCTAGCTTTTAGAATTTAAGACTACAAACAACAATGAAGTGTTACTTCCTTGTGTTACAATACATTAGTTTTGATTCTGATTCATGATGGAATATACGACTAAAAATCCCTAAGCCACACCTACGTACATCTCCATGTACTTGTTCGAATTACTGCAATGTTTTATACGTATATTCACACCCCATTTAAATGTACTAAAGGTAGTAAATAATACATATATTTACGCTGAAACTATGGAACGATATCCATTTGCCCTTATTGACTCAGTCCATAGTTACCTGTACTATCATCAACCAAAAGAAAGGTGCACAAAAAAGACACGATTGAAATATGATAGAAGGACTGGACTTGAATTTAACGAGTATATTTCTGTTTCACAATTGTATTAATTGTTTCTTTGCTTTTTACCACTGAATGGGGGGAATATCAGATTTCTCTGCTACCTTCATAGTTAAGTCCACAAGTAATCTTCCCTCTTTTCAAACACGTTGGCTGGACTACTCCAGTCATGCATAAGTGACCACAAACTTCTATGTTACGCTCACGAACATAATGTATCGCACACTGGGTTTACGTGTGAATAGAATTTAGAACGAGTTCGACATTTGCTTTTTAACGTAGAGCAATTTCTGGAGAATTTGATGCTCTTGATTTGCAAGTTCAAATCGCATTATTTAGTTCTTTTAAAACGTATATATATATATATATATATATATATATATATATATATATATATATATCGGTCGGGTTTCAATCCTGGGTTACAAAGCAATCAGAGTTTAACCGTACTGATGAGCTGTGATACAGTGAAACAGAGCTATATGCGGATGACATATATATATATATATATATATATATATATATATATATAAGTGGTTTGAGATATTAGATGTATATTCCACAGATTAATATTTAGTTTTATAAAGTGCTTAATACATATATAGGACATTTATAGATATATAGTTCTTATTGTTTTATAATAATAGCATATGAGACTGTAACTCAAAGCACTGAAACAGAAAACGTTTGAATTACAAACACATATGCTATAATAAGAATAATTATATATATATATATATATATATATATATATATATATATATATATATATATATATTATAAATTATATTTTAGAACATGTACAATTTTTTTATATATATCCACTACAAATTGTACAAATATACACAGCTCTATATTATATATCGAGCATTGTTTTAAATTAATGTTTTGGGCGTTGTAAACTTTTCTTCGTTCCTTATTCATTCGGATATATATATATATATATATATATGTGTGTGTGTGTGTGTGTGTGTGTGTGTGTGTGTGTATCTATCTGTATTAAAAATATTATCAGTAACGCGGGCATAAATTATTGATCGTGAGAGAATGAATATTAATGTAAAAAAGAAATTTAATGCAAATATTAAGAATATTAAATTAAATTATAGATAAGGAAGATTTAATTTGATTGATTAGTTTTCTACGACTTATTGACACTTTGCAGATTATTTGAAGCCAGAAAATATGTGGCTTCCCTGTGTCTCTTTTACGAATATTTTCACGGCTTCTGCTCTGATGAACTTAGCTCACTGGTTCCCCTAATATATAAATTCACCCGAGCCACAAGATTAGCAACTAGGTCGCACCCTTTTACTGTGAAACCAATAAATTGTAAACGCAAATACTACTGCAACAGCTTCTTTTCTCGCACTTCCCGCCTGTGCAATTCACTTCCATTTACTTGCTTTCCCGACAGCTATAATCTCCAAGAAATCAAATGTGAAGTCAATGGTCATCTCCTATCTCACTAACTTGCCTCCTCTCTCTCATGCTCTTTTCTCCGTCCACTCCACTCATCAATATTTTCATCCTTCTCTTACCCACTTCCTGACATTATGACAAGTTATTCTTTCTCATAACTTTCCTCCTGTAAAATGCCTTGTTTGGGGCGATATGATTATAAAAAAAATTAGATTGCAAGAATATTTTTGAGATAATAAAGGTATAGCGATACAAGTCTGACTAATTAACCCATATCTGGAGTGAGAATAGTTACATTTATACATTTTCTAATGGAATTTTGCGCGTAAATGAATGAATATAATGAAACTAAGGTTAACATGAACTCAGCTCTCTGATTAAAAGCTTCGAGCTATTAAGAATTACTCACTCGCATATCTTAGCTTACAGAACCTGATATTCTAGCTGGTCATCCATCCAGGTACTGATCAGGCTCGACAGGCTTAACTTTGTTGATCTTTTGAAAACGTATTTTTCAACGTGATTCTGCCGTAGTCAGTTCGATGAAGATTGTTTTTTATATTGTTAAGTGGGCTAAGTGGATGTCCTTTAGCTTACCGCTGGATGAATTTGTTTCTTTATTTGATAAATTTGCGGAAAAAACCTTCTGTGCAATCTTATCTTAATTAAAGCATTTTGGTGGATTTAAACATTTTCGTAGTCGTTTATTTCATATACAGCATGTTAAAAATTACATTGGTAGATTCTTGTTATGTTTTCGTTGCACTAAACGAAGGTAACACAATCAAGAAATACTAACCGACGTAGTTTTGATGAAATCTGTAGTAGCATTGGAAATTCGCTAGCAGGCATGTAGCTGCTTCGTAACTGTCTCGTAGCAGTAATATTTGTGTATAAAAAAAAAAAATTGGCACAAGGCCAAAAGTGGGGATGATGAAGGCTGGTCTTCATTTGTCTTATCTTAAAAAAATAGCTAGCCAAAAATCCCTGACCCAAACAAACTCTAGAACATTCTTTGCAACAAACCATTCTTGCTACAAACTCCATAACACCTCAAAGACTCCTTGAAATCCTATCTAGTTCCATACGTAATTCTTTTCTGTGGTAATTAGGGAATAAAATAACTTTTAAATATGAAAACTCGATGAATATTTTTACTATGCATAATAATATATATACAAGAATCTAAACAAAACTATTTTAGCAACAGAAAAATAGAAAGGAAAAAGAGAACAACCTACTATCCTTAACTGTGTCAGTTTACAAGACGAAATTTATGCAGGACTAGGATAAATTAAAACCAGTCATTCGACTAACGATATATATATAATTACACATTTATCCAGACCAGACAACAAATACCAAGGAACTAGCGTTTTTAGTCACCTAAAGGGCGATGGGATGGGGAATTAAAAAAATGTAGGAAAAATAAAAGGGCCAATGAGAATACACCCCCTAGTTAAATAAACTTGGCCTAAAATTTAAAGCAAAACGAACCAAAACTATATTTATTTTGGGTGAGTTTTCAAATGTTTTAATAGAATGTTTTTAATATCCTGATTACTAACTGGTATCAAAATGCCATGCAAAGTTGGTTCGTTTTATTCGACATATACGCGAAAAACTCACCCACTTTTTGTCAAAAATTGATGGAGGGAGTTTTCGCCTGTGTTTCATGATCTTGATTTTAACTTATATATAATGAACAATATCAGTTGAAAATAGTTACTCTCATATCCATAGAATTCTTTCTGTGGCATCGTCCATATATCGAATTACATAACACTTCGCAAGCACAAGAAGAGATAATGATCAGCTTTAAATAACGACGGTACTACATTACTCCAAACAGAACTAGCCTCACAAAACATTCTGCGCAGCATGCGAATTATGATGTCTTCCGTAAACTTGCACAACGAGACTATGTTACAATGGAAGAACGCGTGAGCCGGAGTCTCCACGGACTCCATGCAGCGGACGCAGATGGAAGAATTTCCCAAGCCCGTTAAAGAAAGTTTTTTGCCGCCCCAGAGAGCCTTTTGCATTCATAGCTAGGTCAAGATAGAAAATGACCGAAATAAATTGAAAAAAGAGAAAGAGAGAGAAAAGAAAAAAATTGTCAGAAAATCTAGAGGAAATAAAAATAAAACTGGGAAGTAAATTTAAATTGGGAGATGAAAACGAGGGTTTTTAGAATAAGGAAATAAAAACTAACAAAAATCAAGAAAAGAAAATGAAAATAAAATTATCTTATTGCCGGTGGAGGGTGAAAGAAATCTGAAAATATGATTTTCTAAGCGCAGCTTAGATATGGCATAAGGTCGAAAGTACGGAGCACCCAGTGAGGATCGTACTCACTACTTAATTGCAATGGTATTAGCGAGGCAAGCTTGCTAACCATTACACCACCTCGAGGTCCCCAAAACAAATCTGAAAAGGACAAATAAAATACAAAAAAAAAGCATATTTAGTCAATGTAAAAATAAATATAACCGTATAACTGCTTAAAAGTGTTTTTTAGTAGACTTTGAAAAAAGAAATTAAATTTGGAATAAACGGTATAGTCTGTGCAGGAGTTAAATGATCAGAATCAAAAGGCAATGACTGTATCGTAGCGGTCTCAACGTAACCAAAAAAGTTCTGTCCGTTTTTAAAAGAAAAAAATAAAACGCTTCACAGTATGTGCAACTTATATTTAGTCTTTGAAGTAATGACCATCGGCATCCAGCACCTTTTAACAACATGTCTCCAACAGTTCAATGCCCTTGTTGTAGAACTCGGGGGATTTAACACAAGGGGGCCCGTGAGGGCTTTGTGCAAGTCTGCTTCATTGGTGAAGAATTTCCCACGAAGATGATATCCAGGGAGTGGAAGAGGTGGTAATCGGATGGCGCAAAGTCAGTTGAATAATGTGGATGGCACAAAGTCTCCCACCAAAGTTGCTGTATGGTATTCTTGACCCTTCGCGCGAAATGCGGCCTGGCGTTGTCATAGAGGAAAAGCACACCTGGCTCCTTCTGGCGCAATGCCTGTTGCACAGGTTTCAATTGCTGCGAGTATAGGTCTTCAGTGACCGTTTGGCCCGTTGGCAGCAGTTCATAATGAACCCCTTGACGATCTGTCCACCAGACACAATGCATAATCTTGTGTGGGTGCATAGGCGGTTTTGCGGTGTGAGGGACAGCATCCTGAGGGGACAACCAATGTCTGGATCGCTTGGGAGTGTCGTACAAAACACACTTTTCATCACTGGTAAGTAATCGATTGAATAAGGATGTGACACGGTGGCGAGAAAGCAGCGATACGCAGGCCGACACTCGTTGTTCCGTGTGGACCTCCAACAGTGTTTATGGAACCCTCTTGCTCAGTTTGTACATCTTACCTAGGCGGTGCAGGTGAAGTCTGTTTCATCGGAAACAGTGAACTATCTTGCAAGTTTACCACACGTTAGACTACTGTCCTCTTCAATGTTCGCCTTCAGGACTCCGTCATTCAAGACATGTTTTGTCGTCCACTTCGAGGCTCATCATGGAGAGACAAATTTCCCGACTTGAATTTTCGATACCAACGCCTTGCAGTACGTTAATCCACAGCACTATCCCCTAAAAGCTTGACATATGCTGCAACTTGTGCAGCTGCTGAGAAGCCCACTTTGAAGTCGTAAAGCAATCAGCCCCGAACAAGATATCTAGACCTTTCTATCATTCTTACAGCCGTTCGGCTTATCACTGATGCCCGGGCACCGTGCGCGTATTTTTTATAACGTCTGATGTTCCTACTTCCGGCTGTCCGAATGTGAAAATAATTGCTACACGCATTTCGCATATATTTCAACTTCATTCAATGACTAATCAAAAAACCAGACAGATTATTTTTGGTTACCTTGTATAACGATACTTAGCGTCAGTATTTAACAATTTGGTCGAGTCCACATCACACTTAGGAGAGGTGCGTACATCAGCACAACGATTTTCTTCAGAAACAGTTTTGAATGTTAACATTGCGTACGTCTCATTATATATTGCTTAATTTTTATCTCGGTCTGAAAAGATCGTTTGTTAACATAGGCCTTCTTCAGATTCATGGGTAAGAATAGACTGCTTCCTTACCGCGCTAGCCCCATGCGTGTTGGTAGAAGTGGATATGAAAGGCTTGGGCGATCATGTCTATTTTCGATTTTAACTTCAACCGACATTGTTTAAATTCAGTGAATAAACGATAAGCAATGTTTCAAAGTGTTCTTACCATTAGCAATCCTTAACATTGTTTAATTCAAAAAATGTATGTATATATACACTAGCAGTATAGCCCGGCGTTGCTCAGGTGTAATGAAAGTTTTAAAACTAATCCATGCTTCTGGAGCTCAAACTCAGCCTAAAGAATATTTGTGTGAAGTTTGGTGAGAATGGGATAAAATTTGTGGATTTGTATAAAGGACATACAGACAGATAAACAGACACACACACAAACATTTTGCCTTATATATATATATATATATATATATATGCAGAAAATCGATAATATATATATATATTATCGATTTTCTGAGCTATTGTAAGAATTGCAACCTGGCAACTTCTGAATATCGTTTCTTATGTCTTTGTCTATGATTGTATCAAATTTGATTAAAATCGAACCACTCCTTCTATAACTCGATTTTTTAGATTATCGATTTTCGATATTTATCGAGGGTACCTCGACACAAACCTAGCTAAGGACACTCGCAGACGCTTATAATACAACTGTGTAAATTTTCAAGAAAATGAGTTCAGCCGTTTCGAAATCTATAGGTAACGGTCACACAGAGACACAGACACACATAGACAAAGTTCCATTTATAAAGTTTATACATATATATATATATATTAAATGTTAAAAAAAGGAACATAAATAAAGGTAAAAGAAAAAATTCTTTAGCGGTAACTTTCGTCTTCAGATGTCGAAACGCGTCAATAAAAGAAGTTATTCATATATATATATATATATATATATAGATAGATAGATAGGGGTCGCAGGTTCGAATCCTGCCGAACGGCACACATTTTCATAATAAAAATTAATCGTAAATAATCAGGCCGTTAGAAATAAATATATAATAGTGTTTCATTAAAAACAGAATATTTACTTAAATACGAGCATCGGTAAAAAATAATGTTCAAACAATTCATTTCATATATATATTTATATATATATATAGGATAATGTGGAAAAAATTGTCACTTAGCTGAGCAGTCTCAGTTCAATCATTTTGACTTCGAAGTTTCGCAAGGGCATTGTTATAATGCCTTAATTCTTCAGGATCATACACTCACTCTCTCATTCTCTCTCTCACTCTATCTCTTTCTCTCTTTCTTTGTATCTCTCTCTCTCTCTCTCTCTATATATATATATATATGTGTGTGTGTGTGTGTGTGTGTGTGTGTCCATATTGAAGATGTGTACTGTATATACTGTTTATTCGTATTGAAATAAAATATGTATGCAATAACTAATCCTGACTATATATATATATATACAACAGATCAAAAATTCGGTGCCATTCTCTGAATAAAATTGCTTTAAATTCATTTACGAATGTTAATCATAGCGAAAATTAGTATCTGTAAACTTTTAACGCAATATTCTGCGAATTAGAGGTGAGTCTGAATACTTTTTGCGATACCCACATACACAGACACATAGGCAAATACATACATACACACACAAAGACGCACATGCTTAATTTTAAAAAAATCTTCAGGTTGTCAGATTTATGAGGTTTGGTTACAATTTAAATCATTTCATTAATGACACACAACAAAATATTTTAATGAAATAACAGAATTATTATATTTCAACCTTTTGAAGGACGTACATACACTCAAGCAAAGCACACACAAATATCTAAATATACATATAATCAGTTTATTTTGCCTTCATTATTTGAATGCTTAGGTCTTTAAGTTCACAAATGTCATTTGAGAAGACAGCTACCAAATTTATCGGCACGCATTGTTCAAAATCACGCATACATACTATTACGAGTGGGTATATTTTTACACGAACATGTGAATAGATAGTTGAATAAATAGAGAGACAGACAAATAAAAAGATAGATAGATAATGAACAGACTGAGATAGATAACAGATTAAGATAATTAATGAATAGATAGATAGATAGATAGATAGATAGATAGATATAAACAATTTGAGTTGATATAGACAAATGTAGAAAGAATAGCATTAGGTACCGATTTGGCCGCTCGATTCCACTCACTCCCCACCCCCCCGAGTGTGGCTTCCCTCTGTCTGTTCTATAAATACTTTCATGGCTTCTGCTCCAACGAATTTAAGTCACTGGTGCCTCTGCAACGGGTGTTTACTTGTGCAACAAAACTGGCAGCTGGGTCTCACACAATCACACTTAGATCAAACAAATGCAGACGACAATTCTACTCCTTCAGCTTCTTTTCTCGCACTTCCCGTCTGTGGAACTCATTTCAATATTTTTACTTTCCTGTCGGCTACAACCTCCAGGAATTTAAATGCAGTGTCAATACCTATCTATTAACCCCTTTCTACACCACCCTCTATATCCTTTCCTTTCTCTCCACCTTTGCTATTGTCATCACACCTGTATTCCTATCCTTCCTTTGCTCCTTTCTAACTGGTTCGTCTTTCTCTTTACTCTCCTCTAATCTAATCTTTTTATTCTTAGGTAGCCTCCTGCACACCAGTGGCGTTACCGTCTTGATCGGGATGATACGATTAAAATAAGATGTTGTTAAGACGCATATGTGTGCAAATTGATCTAAAATAGATTGCCTGTGTTTCTGCGCTGGTCATTTTCTCCTTTTGCTGAAGTTAAACAACGCTCATATTTTATTAATTTCCGCCACCAAAAGTCTCATTTGACCACTTCCATTGTGACGTTGTTTTATCACAATACACTAGCGGTAAAAAAGGAACGAAACTTTATTCCTTAAACGGAAAAATTTTCTCTGACGAAATAACAAATATCAGATCCTTATAAAGATCCTAGTATCTCTTCTCACTTACAGCCTGAGCATTGTAAGACAACAGCATCAACATCAATTGTAAAGTAGAGGAAGGCAGTAATATATATGTAAGTACTGTCTCACACTCACACACATAGAGAATGCGATGAATAAATTGTCGTCATTTTATATTTTTAATTTTGCGCACGCGCGTTGTTTATTTTTTATTTTTTATTTTTTTGACTGCAAACTATAAGTTCAGTTGGGCACCGTTTGTAAGATAAAGAGTACCATGACCCCATTTGCTCCACCAGAAATTTGGATACGGCATGTGGTATTGCTTAGAATTCGTACTGGAAGTTCAAATACAAACATTTCAGAGTGTTTAGGAATGGGATGATTCTAATGGTGATTACGAAGTTGTTTGGCTCCATTCATCTTTCCACCGGGTCTCAGACTCAGCACGTGTTCTGAGGAGGTAGTGCTGCTCTGGTCAAGAGAGTTGCTGCTGGAAGACCCTATGACTGGCAACAGGATTCTACACTATGGCAGAATAACCCAGTTATGACTTTCAATTTCTGCGAGAATATTATCTGACCTCATAACTCCCCAGACTGCAACTTATGGAACGCAGTTATGCAAGAGACTAAAAACACCAAAGATGAAATGAATGCAAGGATTGTGGCAACTTTCACCAAATTAAAAAAGGTAACCGTCAAGAAGAGATGCGGAAAATTCCGAAGTCTTCTGGAGTCCTTTGTTGAAGCCGATGGCGATTGTGTTGAATAAATTTGCTCTTTATTATTTCAAGATATTTTATGTAAATTGAAATATATCTGTTAAAATAACATATCAATGCTATTTTCATTTTTGTTAAATTTAGACGACAATTCATCCACCGCAGTCTCCCTCCCTCTCTCTCTCTCTCTCTCTCTCTCTCTCTCTCTCTATATATATATATATATATATATATATATATATATATAAACAAAGATTTGTAACCACAGAAACAATTGTGCTAACCTGAGGAACCTTTCGGCCAACACTTTTCAAAAGTAAAACTTTTATTGTTTTTTATTGTCCTACTTTATTATTCATAATAACACTAGCGAATAACTTTGAAAAGCGTTGTCCGAAAGGTTCCTCAGGTTAGCCCAGTGACGTCAATATTGTTTAAAGCAATATATATATATATCTATATCTATATCTATATACATAATTAGGAAACAAAAGTTACATAATTTTACAAATCCATTGGTAATACTGTATTTTGCGGTCACAGCTGCTTTTTCAAACCAAATTCATTTAAATGTGGACGTTATATTTTGGTTTTGGGACGTTATATATTTGTTTTTGGTTTGAAAAAGCGGATGGGACCGCAGATTACAGTATTGCCAATGGATTTGTAAAAATATCTAACTTTTGTTTCCTAATTATAATACTGTGTTCAATTTAGCTATAAAATTTTAATTTTACCTTACCAAATTTCAAGGATTCTACTTTATATATATATATATATATATATAACGTAGAACACCTGGTATATTATTCAGGTAAATTCCGATAGAGACGAATTCAAAAGAACTCGATATTAAATTTATTTATTTAATTTATCCAAGTAATATAATTTAAGGATCTTTGAGGATTGACTATTGTATTATTAGACGAGCCGCAAGGTCATCGTTTGGTGGCGAAATATTTATCACAAAATGATATTTTAGTATATTTAAAATTTATATATATATATATATATATATATATATATATATATATATATATGCATGCAAGGATGTACAAAAAACGTAGTAAAATGTAGAAAACTATTCAAGTAAAAGTTATACGCACACACTCCCCTAGCAAGTACTCTCCATAATAAATTCAACAAAATGACAGTAAAAATCAACTACAGTTGCACCTAGAACGTGGCACAAATAATAAAAAACAAGGAGACAATGAACAAACAAGCCACACAAATCAAAACCAAGTGCAACTTCAATGTAATTAAAACTGTCTCTTAAACAGCAATACCTTGCAGAACAACCTTATAGACCAATCTGTAAAATCAGCAAATAACGATGAAAAAATTACATAGGAGTAACTTAAGGACTCTTTACACATAGTGACTACGCACACAGAAAATTCGTTACAAATACTATATACGCGAACAGTTCAATTCCTTCGAAACATATGTGAATATTAATAACAAAAAGCAAATAACACCAAAAATATCATTGAAATTAAGGAAACAGCATCAACCCACAACAATTGATCCAAAAACTGTTAACTTTGTTAGGAGGAGAGTACAATTATAATTACCTTCCCAGACTAACACACACACACACACACACACACACACACACACACACACACACACACACACACACACTCTCTCTCTCTCTCTCTCTCTCTCTCTCTCTCTCTCTATACATATATATATATATATATATATATATATATATATATATAGTATTCAGACTATTGTCTTTATTGTTGTTGCCATTTTTACGACGTTTATAGGTTCCGGCCTTCTTCAGGTACGAGAACATTCGAAATTAACCTTTATTACAATCACTGGGGTAATATATAATCATCATTACTTGCGTAATGCCTCAAAAAAGTCATTAGTTATCTCCCTCTAATCCTGCAAGTTAATGTTTCACCACTGCTGTAGCCTAGTATTGAACTCACTTGGGTCAAGTCAAATGAACTAACCAGCATTTATATCCATTGGGCCTTAAGGACAAGAACAACTGAATTTTTGGGACTTTTTGTCAGTTCAATGCCAGGTTAGAGCATTGGTGAACAAGTAACTTGCAGGGTTAGGGCTGAGATAACTCATGACTTCCAATCGAGACATTACACAAGGACTGAGGATGATATACCCCAGTAATTGTAATAAAAGATTCGGTCAAAATTTCTAGCACCCGAAGAAGACCGGAGCGTTCAACGACCGAAACTTACTACAAATTGCAACAATGATTCGGACAATAGCCCGAATAATGTAAATACTGTAAATACTACCTTATCTCAAAAGTATAGACAAATATATATATATATATATATATAGTCATCCGCAGACAGATCTGTTTCGCTGTATCACAGCTCATCAGTTCGGTTAGACTCCGATTGCTTTTAACCCAGGATTGAAACCCGACCGAAATGGCGTCAGTCGGCGATTCTACCTCTGGGCTATGGGAGGTCGGTGGGTGGAAGAAGGCAAATTTTTAGCCCATATATTGTCATCATACGCGCCCAATAGCTAGAGGGCTCTAATTAATTTTACTGAATGAGCGATGCGTACACGCCAGAGTAGCTACTGTTCTACCATTCTTCCAGAGTGCTCAATCAGGGTATGAGAGCGTAAATTGTCTATATATATATATATATATATATATATATATATATATATATGACTTTTATTCTGGACAGCTATTTCTTTCCTTTTAACGGATCTTGACGCCTTCATTTTTTTCATGGGTTCACTCAAAATTAGTGCCTAAACAGAAGCAAAAAAATTGTCACATTTCAGTATATTCTCTTTTTATTTTCTGTGGTAGAGAAAGGAAAATTTTCGCAGTTTTTTTTTTAGATGAATATGGACACATTCAAAGTTGGAATAATACATTGGATGGCCAGTCATGCTTCAGAGATGTTGTTCTCATTTTAATCCCAAGTCAATTTTCTGTTGGCTGTATTCCAATTCTTTCTTCCTCAAATATCGTTCCACATTATTCAGTGGCAGATTTTCAAATTTATATATTAATGAAGTCTATGCTTAAAAATTTGTTCTTTCCATAAAAGGAATCAATTATAAAGGAAATGTAATATGTTCTTCATTAGATTTTGATTTTGTGTAAAAAATGGACTGTTTAGATATTCAGGATTTATAATATAGATTTCCAAAATGGTTCTGAAATGTTTTCATAAGGAACTATATTCCAAAATCTGACAGAATACCAAATAAAGAATTTTTTTTAATCATATCACCCCGAGCAAGGCGGTAACGCGACTGATGAGCAGGTGGTTACGTAAGAGTGAAAAGATTGGAAAAGAGAAAGCCGGAAACCACATCCTAAACAGGAAACAAGGGATGAGCCTCTTCATCTGTTCAGTAGACATGGGTGGAGTGTAAACTGGGCGATAGATTAGTCTATCTACTCCAATTAAACTAGCAGTATAGCCCGGCGCTGCTCGGGTGTAATGAAAGTTTTAAAAGTAATCCATGGTCCTGGAGCTCAGACTCTTTGGACGTTGGCACGAAAGACTAAAAAGCAATAGTTGTGTCCAGTAAAGCGAAACCATAGACTGAAAGAAAAATGAATGAATGTAAGTCAAATTTTTATTTTCTGTTTTTTTTTTTTCGTCGTAAACTGAATTTTGAAGGCTAAATAAGTCCCCTGAGTAAATGGTATCATGGCTGAGACTAAGACTTACATTTATACCTACTTAGAGCCAAACCCGAAGCAAAAACTAAAATAAAAGGGCTGAAAAAATGCAGACATACAGGCAGATAAACAGACACACACACAAACATCTTGTCTTTTATATATATATATATATATATATATATATATATATATATATATATTATCGATTCTCTTTAAAAGGCAGCGGCTTACAACGGCCGAATCTTCGTAAAATGGCAACAAAGCTGAGGGCAATAGTCAGAATAGTGTAAATAGTGTAAATACTACCTCATCTCAAAAATATAGACAAATGTATCTTTTAAAATAACCGAATGCATGGGAATCAGCTACAAAGGCAGCCCAAAATGCCAATTACATGTGAGGGACTCTAAAATCAAGCAGGTACAGTAATGTAAATACCTAGGAAGTGTTCTAACAGAAGACGGAAAGTGCGACACTGAGATCCGAAGGCGAATTGGCATGGCGAAAGAAGCATTCCAAAAGTTGATTAAGGTAGTAAGAAACAGGACTATTTCACTGGAAACAAAAAGGCGAGTACTAGATTGCTGTGTGATGTGGGTTCTTCAATATGGCAGTGAATGTTTGACAATATCTTCGAAGATGAAGGAAAAACTTGAAGCAGCTGGAATGTGGTTCTACAGAAAGATGATACGGATATCATGAACCGAGCATGTAAGCAATGACGAGGTTTTGGAAAGGATGGAGACGAAAAGGAAATTAATACTGAACATCAGGAAGAGACAACTAAAGTTCTTGAGATATGCAATGAGGAAGGAGGGCTTGGAGAACCTGTTACTAACAGGCCAGATAGAGGGAAAAAGAGACAGAGTAAAGCAGCAGATAACATATTTGAAGGATCTGATCAGATGGATGACGGAACGAGGGTTGCATGGTGCAACAGGTGAAAGCGTGCCAAGGGCTGCTATGGACTGGGAGATAAGGACATGGCACATAAAAGAAGAAGAAGAATTCAATGATCAGAAAACAGCCAGATGAGTTTATAACAAAATTTATTATCCAGATTCTGGTGAATAGAACAAGAGGGTTAAATCTGAAATATGACAAAAATATGGCAGGTTCATTGAAGACACTGGGACAAGAAATGTGTTAATGATGATCAGAATGATATGAGAAAGATTAATACAAATACAAACGAATCTATACTCATGCTTTTTAGATTATGCAAAAGCCATTGATAAAATGTGTCACAAAGAACTGTTGAAACTAGTAGGAAACCTTGACTTATTTATTTACAAAGAATATTACATAAACCCGAAACTACAGTACTGCGCAAAAGTATTAGAACAAGAACTATTTTATCTTTTATGAGGCATATTGACAGAAAATAAACAATTTAATTAAAGTCATTTTATTTGATTTACTCAACAAAGGCTTTAACATGAAAAAATACTTGTTACAAAATAAATTTAATATTTACTATAATAGTCTTTTGCTTTGATCACATCCTTCATTCTGTCAGGCATTGACATCACAAGCTTCTTCATTATATCTAATGGTATCTCCTGCCAAGCAGCTTGTATTTTTTCCCAAAGTGTATCTTGCGAAGTAACATTAGATTTATCAATTTGAGAGTGGGGAATAAGAAAAAGGTCAGTCATAAGTCAGAAAAGTCAGAAAAAGGATAATAAAATAATGAGTAGTTTCAAAATAACTTGTTTAATAGAAAATAGGAAAAATTAAATATAACTTTTTTTAAATACATTTCTTTTACACCTAGTTTTAAATAATCAATATTTATTAGAAATTTACTTGGCTTTTCATCCTGCATTTGAATTTCAGTGAGGCTTTTAGGAAAATCACCCCTGTCCTAATACTTTTGCACACTAACGGTAGTGTGCAAAAGTTTTAGGACAGGGGTGATTTTAAAATGTATTTTGATTACTCATAAAAGATAAAATAGTTGTTGTCCTAATACTTTTACATATTACTGTATACTGACAGCAGATCACTTGCAAATAGAAAGAAAATGAGTTCAGTAAATACACAAAAATAAAAAAGAGGTGTAAGAAAATTTCTCACTGGAATTATTGTACCTATGCAATGAGAAAATTCTTAAGGAATTAGAAATGTTACCAGAATTCATTATTGGCGATCACACTCTTAACCACATAAGATACGCAAATGAAGCAATTTTGATAACAGACACAGAAAAGAAACCTCAAGAATTTCCACAAAATTTAGCGACACGAAAGATCGACATGGAAGGCGCAGCAAATGATGCTTCCCAAAAGCTAAGCATCGGATTTAAGAAACAGAAAAATCTCGTTAGAAATAAAGAAAAAAAGAGAACTGAATTGTTACGTAATATTAATCTTTATACATGGCAGTGAATACTAGACAACTTGCTCACAGTTGAAGGAGATAATTCAGTCAACAGAAATATGGTTCTACAGAATAAGGCTGAGAATATCACGGACCAAACATGTGAATACATCCAAAATTTAAAGAAAATTGAAAAAAAAATGGACACTTAGACGTGAAATAAGGAAGAGGCATTTGAAATCTTTACGTCAAATAATGAAGAAAGAAGGCTTGCAAAATCTTACACTCACAAGTCTATTTTTAATTAGTCCTGTGAGTATCAGTTTAGCAAGAGAAACAGAGGAGAGCCATGCATAATCTACCTAGGGATCTTGATTAAATGGATGGTGTAAACAGAGTTTAGTTGCGCTAACAAGAAGAAAAAAATTATTAACAGCTACAAAGTACCGGAAATTGTGGAGAAACATGATCGCCAACGTCATCAAGAGACATGATACCTCGAAAAAGAATTTAATAATTTAATGTAAAAAATAAACCTAATTTTTCGATGAATTAAACTTAATATGTCCATAACAAAAACAAAAACAAACTTAAAATATAAAGAAATTCCTTAGTCGACTGATCTTTTCAAATTCCTAATGAGATTTACCAGTGCTATGGTTACATGTGTCACATCATAGCAATAAAGGTATTACTAATTAATTCGATTTGTTTGATTGATAAATAAAGTCATTTTTTGTCGTATATTTAAGAATAAATAATAATATTTGTGCACTTAAGCATTAAACAAGCAGAGAAAAATTAATATTGAGAGAGCTTCTTTCTCGAAATATTTCACATTCAGAGAAAATCTTCTGTTTTCATACCACTATGTAAGTGTAGGAAAAGCAATTGTTATACAAAAATATTCATTAATTACTTTAAGTCCATCTTACTATTTTATTTTGAAATGAAAATAAAATGTTACACACACTACCATACGGAAATGTTAAAAAGCTATAGAGTATCAAGTCGAGAAAGGGACCGAAGAGATATATTTGCTAAATTAAAATTTTCGGTGAAAAAAAATAAAGAAAAAAAGAACTATTTTCAGATTGACAAACCCCGATAGTGAGTTAGGACATTTGTGTACGAGGAAGACTATAAAATAAACAAAAAAAACCAAAAAAACACAGCCTCAAAACAGGATTGGTATCTTCCTACCTCTCTTTGCTATAGTACATGAACCTTGGGAAAGGTATTAATCCGTCTCTTCCATCCAGTTATGGGTTAAATAATAGAACAGATTCTGTTCTTTAGCCTTGACTGGCAACCAGTCTACCGCAGAAAGCAATGGTAACTTAGTGCAGTATAATCTTCTGCCCAGTCAGTCATGTCTCTTTCGAGACATGATCGCCCAAAGTGCGTATCACGTATGACACTTAACTGACTGATAGTCTTCACGGATCGAAGCATCCTGTTAAAGGCCAGAGATAATACATAGGACACTCAGTTGAAAAGTTTTCTTCGTTGTTGTTTACAATCTTTTTCACCCAGTACAAAATCGAAAGGCCACTCGAGATAGAAAGACACCACCCCAAGCATTGAAATAATACTCCCGTAGTCTATCCCGATATGTGTATCCACTAAATGTAACATTTCAAGTGGTAAGAAAATACATTGGCATATAAATTAAATAGACAGAAATTAATTTTTGAAAAAATTATAATTTTCTTTATGGTTACAACTTGAGCTGAACATCTAGAGTAAATATTTAAGATGTATTAAGTAAAAAAATAAACGAAATTTCGCTTACACATAAATGAAATTATTTTTAATTTGCGAGTTTCTGCCTTACACACAGAGCTTAACAAGCAGCATGATGGACAACTAACAATATCGAGATACCTTGATGATCTGGTTAATACTCACAAACATTTTCACAATCTAATGTTCAGATTAACGGTTGACTTATAAAGAAACATTCGGCATTCATTATTCGAACACTTATCGGTACTTTTGTTTTCCAGAAATTATTTTTTACAGCTTATCTAGCCTATGAATATTTAATACGTCTCTCCACTGAGATATGATGGGACATAAGAGTGAGTTATGTTGGGGAACCTTTTGTTGCGTTAGACTCTGTAGTAATCACCGATCCACCCTTCTAGTGCAACGGGGTAGCAGACTCGGGAAGCTGTTCTTCGGGACCGAGCACCTGTCTGTATTTACTGGAGCCTCCACAAAAATTGGCACAAAGTCGATTTTACAACGGTGTTTTCCAAGCGTGCACGTTCGAGCAATATTTTCCTGCAGTCTCCGCATAAGTGGGGTCGGGCTTTTGTCTGCCTTTTTCCCAGACGTGGATATGCGTTCCTCTGCTCGCAAAGGCAGAAAGTCTAAAAAGAATAAAGTTTTGTCACTTCTCAGTATTTTATTTTTCTCTGTAGGATCTCTCCGCGGACAGAGACACAACTGCGCCGCATTTTGTCCAAAGACAGGCGCAAGTAAAACATAATAAACCCTACCATGTATGTGACAGGTAAGTTTATTTACCCTACTCCCACACTGGAGCGAGATGTGACACAAGGTCTGTTTTTAATGTGGTGAGCCCGAACGCGTACGGACGGGCGCAGGAACAAAAATTACCCAGTCCCAGCTACCGTCGGTTGCGCTGGCCCCAGTGACGGGTACCTGGTCCACCCCTCCGTTGCAATGATTGTGAGGCCGCAGGACACTGTTTCCCGGAACTCAGTAATAAATTTTTTCTCGTATGCATTGCTGCCCTCGGACAGAGCTACAACTGAGCCGCACTCTGTCTTTGAGGAGAGAGACGCAACTTAGGGATGATTTTGGTCCCTACCCAACACAAATATGTGACAGGTAGATATAAAATCTATTTAGCCTATGTGGATAACTTAAAGTTGAAACATATTTTGGACTGTAATAATAATTCTTTTTTTTTTCTTTTTCTTTTTTTTTCTTTTTTTTGGCCAGTGAAGATTTTACCAAATGTTTATGTGAATAACAATGTTTTTTCCAGAAACATGTCCTACTAATTTTTTTACCCATATTTGGAAGAATGGATATATTTTTTAACATTTCTCAAGAATATTTTTATGTAAATGAATGTAATTATTATGGCGCCCTATCTATAAGAATGAACTCTTCTTCCGTAAATAAATAATAACCTGCGTGGCTTCCGGGGACGCAGCTAGGAAGCAGGCGTGTGACAGTCTAGAGGCAGTCGAGACGCAGCGTAACTATACAGTTCAGACTTACACATCTGTTTTGCTGATTACTAACACTTATTATTGTATGTATGTTCTGTTATTCTAATACACTGTTTGAATCTACCTTCTTGTTCCCATGTATTACTACCTTCCGCTCCTAAACAGGCCACAACAACTTGGCAACGAAGATTCGCTACAACAGTAACGTAATGAATTGCAACAAGAAATCGTTCCTCTGATTACTTATTCTAAAACTCTACCCATTACACGACTCTCACATCCACATTTTACAAAAAAAAAAAAAAAAAATAGGTTTCTCAGTTTCAGAAAAAAACTTGCACATATATAAATTAACCATCCGCCCGTGCATTGAATACTGCTGCCATATCTGGTCGGGTGCTTCTTCTATTCACCTAGGTGTCTTTGACAAAATCCAACGGAGAATCTGTAATGTGTTCGATCCCGACTTGGCAGCTCAGATACAGTCACACTCTCACTGGCGCAATGTGGCTTCCCTGTGTCTCTTATACAAATACTATCACGGCTTCTGTTCCGATGAACTTAGCTCACTGTTGCCCTTTATATATGAATTTACTCGAGCCACAAGATTAGCAACTAGGTATCACCGTTTTACTGTGAAATCAATAAAATGTAAACGCGAATTCTACTCCATAAATTTCTTTTCTCTGTAGAATTCACTTCCGTTTACTTGCTTCCTCGACAGCTACAATCTCCAAGAATTTAAATGTAAAGTCAACAGTCATCTCCTATCTCACTAACCTGCATCTTCTCTCTCATGCTCCTTTTTCCGTTCCATTCCCTCATCAGTATTCTCATCCTTCTCTTACCCACTTCCTGACACTCCCTATAACCTGTCACTCTTTCTCATAAATTTCCTCTTCTGTAACCCCCTGCAAAATAATGGCAGTGAAATGTCTTGCTTGGGGCGATATGATTATAAAAAAGTTTTATAGCGCTTTCTAGTCTTGTTGGATTTTTCATTTCGAAACATTGTTTGAAGTAGTGTGGGAAATCAACATCTTGATTTATTTTTGCAGTAAGGTTCATCATATACAAAGACCAGAGAGGCGCTCGAGCCTGAGTGTTACGTTAAGGAGTAGTTTATGTGGATAGAAAGGGGAAGATAACGGTTAACATGATTAAACAGGTTAAGATTGTATTCATCGAGTAAACATCCTGTTGAGAGTCGGTTCTACAGGGTAGTGGTCCTCTGTTTGAGTGGAACTTACTTCTCACCCATGAAATAAGAAAAGAATGTGCGTAGTTAGTGTTATAGGGAAACACACCTATTCCTCAGATAATGGACTCTCCCTTCTATATTAATAAAAGTTAACAGGAAGTTAACCGCTGAAGCTCTTGGGAAGTTCTTGAGAAGTTCACAGGAGTCCTTTTAGAGTTCTATTGGAGTTCAGTAGGCAGTTGATATTAATCGGCAATTAGCCGAATACTAAGGAGTTAGCATTCAGTGGAAGTTTACCAAGTTCCTAACATTTTGGGTGCGTTAATTCGATAAGCAACCGACATAGCACGATTATAACCTTCAGTGCGAAAACTACTCCACAACATTTAGCAGACTTCATTTGTATTTGCGATAGAAATCATTTAGCAATAGCAATGATAATACGATTTTGCAATTCACGGAAAACATTTGCCAACTGATTTACAGTAATATCTGAAATCACATTAGTTATTTTAGCTTTCAAATCTTCTAATTAATTAGATTTGGTTACATACACAAGAATTTTCACATGTGCCCATAGAAAAATCTAATGGAATCAAATCTAGCGAACATGGAGGCCAATAAATTGTCCACTCCTTCCAATCGATCTGTTTACTTATCGAAAAATTGTTGCAAATTTTGTGGTGAAGAATTATTCAATAACTATACTTAAAACTATGTACATTAAACTTTATAATATTTTTTTTTCAGTTATAAAATTTTTAAAGTGCACACGAACTTTATGAACATCCTTTATTTTGAAAATTACTGGAAAAGAGCCCGATTGAAACTATAACATTTCTCAAACTACCACGCTGCTAGATTTTATGTTAAAAGATTAGAGTTCGAGAGATCCAACAGCAAAAACGTAAAAATATTTATACCCAAAGGGATAATAGGGATTTTAAAACGGCCAAGTCAATTGTCTGACCTAAATTCTATAGAAAATCTGATTCTAAGTGGACGAGAAGCCCCACCAAGATTTATAATCAGGGATCTGACCTCAACATACGCTACGCAGATGACACTGTGTTGATGCCAGAAAACTGAAAACACAATTACAACTTAGTGTGGGAAAGAAAGATGAAAGAAATCCCCATTAACAGTAAGAAGACAAAATGCAAAATGCGTAAAAAAGACAACACAATGTGCTACTTGAGTATCTCGGATATAAAAGTGAAGCGTGTGCATTAATTTAACTCAAGACAACATTTACTTATTATAGAAAATTGCTAATACCCCTGGAAAACGTAATAATCGATTAATTAATTGAGAACTGGTGTGAATTCAAGGCCCAATATTCTCTCAAGCTACAGTGCCTGATCTAGAGGACATCATTCACCGTGAGTGGCGGTAGTTCGAGATCATAACCGTGGTGATGAAATGTAACTAGTTTGGTTTTCAAAGAATTGACTGTAAACAGCCAGCTCTTTCCCCAATTGAAAGTTAGTGTTAGATCGGAAGGGAGGTTAGCTGACAATCTCTGATCGTCAGAAATTTTAGAGTTGCGCTCGTATATTGTCGTATCCTCGGCATAGATCTTTGCAAAAGATCGGAGTATACACAGATGAGGTTCTACTGACGAATATTGACAATACTAGAGTGTGTGCAAATACATGAAAGCTTAGGATTTCATAATAGAGAAAGAAGACTTGAAGAATTCAACCCTTCCTGAATCGCTTGAACATAAGTGAAGTATGGGCGCATAGCAAATAAATCACTTGCATTTTAGTGAATTGATAACATATTCGGGAATACAAACGAGAGAAAAGCGGTTAAAGTAAAGGTTAATCAAATCAACAAAGGAGGAAGGGTTAGGGTTAAGTAGTAATTAGTGGGGGATCTGTTTATTACTTCATAACAATATAGAACTGATCCCCCACTTTATGACAAGCAGAAGACTTAATCATGTTATATTATTAAGTAGTAATTAGTGAGGGATCTGTTTATTACTTCATAACAATATAGAACTGATCCCCCACTTTATGACAAGTAGAAGCCTTAATCATATTATATTATTAACCCTCTAGGGCCATTTGTATCATATTTGATACAGTATGAAAACAAGCCTTGAAAGAAATATTTTCCTGAAAATTTTTTTAAGAGAAATATTTTATAAATTTCAAATGAAAGCAATACTGACTGCTCAGTCAATGAATACCAAATGTTTCCTTATAGGGAAATACCAAATGTTTCCTTATAGGGAAATACTGTATCAAATATGATACGAATGGCCCTAGAGGGTTAAGTAGTAATTAGTGGGGGATCTGTTTATTACTTCATAACAATATAGAACTGATCCCCCACTTTATGACAAGCAGAAGCCTTAATCATATTATATTATTAAGTAGTAATTAGTGAGGGATCTGTTTATTACTTCATAACAATATAGAACTGATCCCCCACTTTATGACAAGTAGAAGCCTTAATCATATTATATTATTAACCCTCTCGGGCCATTTGTATCATATTTGATACAGTATGAAAACAAGCCTTGAAAGAAATATTTTCCTGAAAATTTTTTTAAGAGAAATATTTTATAAATTTCAAATGAAAGCAGTACTGACTGCTCAGTCAATGAATACCAAATGTTTCCTTATAGGGAAATACCAAATGTTTCCTTATAGGGAAATACCAAATGTTTCCTTATAGGGAAATACTGTATCAAATATGATGCGAATGGCCCTAGAGGGTTAAGTAGTAATTAGTGGGGGATCTGTTTATTACTTCATAACAATATAGAACTGATCCCCCACTTTATGACAAGCAGAAGCCTTAATCATGTTATATTATTAAGTAGTAATTAGTGAGGGATCTGTTTATTACTTCATAACAATATAGAACTGATCCCCCACTTTATGACAAGTAGAAGCCTTAATCATATTATATTATTAACCCTCTAGGGCCATTTGTATCATATTTGATACAGTATGAAAACAAACCTTGAAAGAAATATTTTCCTGAAAAATTTTTTAAGAGAAATATTTTATAAATTTCAAATGAAAGCAGTACTGACTGCTCAGTCAATGAATACCAAATGTTTCCTTATAGGGAAATACCAAATGTTTCCTTATAGGGAAATACTGTATCAAATATGATACGAATGGCCCTAGAGGGTTAAGTATAATGATGAATTGTCAGAATTTGAAATTGTTCGTTCAATTGAAAACCGAATAGAAAGATGGAGAATATCGACAGTACTGATAACGGCGACAATTGAACACAATAGAGATAAAGTAGCGATGTTCGAAGCGTATCTTAGTTAGGTACAAAGCCGAAAGTATAGGGTATACCAATCAGGATCGAACTCACTACTCAATTGTAACGATTCTATCGAAACAAGCTTGCTAACCATTACACCACGTCAAGGTTTCCTATAATGATAACTGACCGTATAGCCAGAAGCCAAAAGTTCCCTCGGAAAAACAGAATGAAGGATAAATGCCAAAAGTTCCCTCGGAACTTTTAGGGATGTGTTAGACAGCACGAATTATTATTTTCCACTGAGGAAGGCGTTTATATACTGATATTCTGTTTTGTGACTCCAACACGCTATTTGGCACTAGACACACGAGTGTGGCATTATTCACTTTTTTCTTCATTTGGGTATCTTGTATTCCGTCTCTTTCGTTAACGCTTAATGGACACCACGAAGTGTTGTAACGGTTAGCAAGCTTGTCTCTCTAGAATCATTGCAATTGACTAATGAGTTCAATCCTCACTGGGTGTCTCATCCTTTCGGCCTTGTGCTACTTCTAAACTACGCTAAGTAAATCACCTTTCTTTAATTCTTACGTATTTATAGTTTTCGTTTTGTTCCAGTTCTCTAATATTTGTGACAAAACCTATAACTAGTGACTATGTTTCTGTAATCTCTAAATGTTAATTTTGTATATGTTTCGAATTTGAAATGCATATCTAAACTTATTTATAAATGGAAATTTATCTGTGTGTGTGTGTGTGTGTCCGTTACCTATAGACTCCGAAACGGCTGAACCGATTTTCTTGAAAATTTACACAGTTGTACTATAAGTTTCTGCGAGTGTTCTTAGCTAGGGTTGTATTGAGGTATCCCCGATAAATATCGAAAATCGATAAACGAAAAAATCGGGTTATAGAAGCAGTGGTTCGATTTTAATCAAATTTGATACACTCATAGACAAAGACATAAAAAAGATATTCAGAAGTTTCAAAGTTTCAGTTCTTACAATAATGCAGAAAATCGATAATATATATATTTAAAAGGCAAGATGTTTGTGTGTGTGTGTCTGTTTATCTGCCTGTATGTTTGTATTTTTTCAGCCCTTTTTTTAGTTTTTGCTTCGGGTTTGGCTCTAAGTAGGTATAATTGTAGTTCTTAATCTCAGCTATGATACCATTTACTCAGAGGACTTATTTAGCCTTCAAAATTCAGTTTACGACGAAAAAGAAAAAATTTAATATCAATACCAGGAAATCCAAATTTAACTTACATCCATTCATATTGTCTTTGGTTAAGAGTATTTTTATACACTGCATGTAGAATAGGGTATTATATACTTTCATTTTTTTTTAATTTGTTTCCATAGTTATTACTGTTTAGTTCTGGCGAAAGGGTGGGGGTTAAGGACAAACGGAAGTAAAGGGGCGATAGGGAGTCAGATTTCAAACTGTTGGCAGTGGAAGAACATTTGGTGTGATTTCGGTGTAATGTGATTTTCCAAATTTCCATGTTTTATTTCCAAATCCTTCATGATCCAAGACTATGGCACAATATCAAAGATTTTAGGGTATTCTATCCAAGATGTGCTGAGCTATCTACCTCGTTTCCTGCAATTTTCCAGGATCATTTTATTTATCAGTATATGATCTTTGCAACCATGTCGACATCACTTGTGTTCCAGGGGAAGAATGTTGTTTTCACCTAGATTTCAATCCAATGTTTCACCCGTTTTTGTAGGATATATGTAAATGTCTCCAGTGATCCATTCTGACACTGCAGGTTATTTAATGCCCAAAAGGTGGGGTTTTAATGTATTTTTTAAATGTTTGGTTATATTGAGAAGTTTGATTCAGTCAGATTTGATAAATTTTTTTATATTTTTTTATTTTAAAAAACTGAATATATTTCTTAGGTTTGTATAAATATATATTGCTGGTAATAATTTTTTCTTTCAAAAATGCCTAATTTTTCTATACAAGTCTATTTTTATGTATATATTTCTATAAGAGTCTATTTTTATACGTTCTGAGTTTTCTTTTACCCCAGTTTCAGGGTTTACTATTTGCTCGTAGCTGGGACCCTAACAGGTACTACCACTCCAGGTCAAGGTGGACCTGAAAACAACAGCAATTAAGAGGTGGTTCATGCTCCTCACAACCTCCCAATCAGAGGCCTTACTTCCTGAGTCAGTTTACCGTCACACCTAGAAATGATCCTTCCTGAAATTTTACTGGGGTTATGTTGGGGAGTAAATAATACACTCCCGGGCAACACAACATGAACTCGGTTAGGCGCCCATAGAACTGCAAGTGAGCCAAAAAATCACAACAAATGTTCTTGTTGAGCACGTTTTGCAGAGTCGCCAGTAATCTTTGGAGCCAAACTTAGAGGATGCTATGCGTTGCCTCATTCTGGTAGCAAACGCCCTCTTAGCTTCGTTAAGTACTTTTTACACTTGTTCCGTGCTGAGGCTGTTTTGGTTCGATGAGCAGCTTCGATAGAGCCGGAAGAAATGGTTCCGGTGGGCAATGGCGGCCGAGCAAGCGGGTGAGAACTTGAAGAGCTTGGGTTATTGAATAATACATGGTGCGGATCCCAGCAAGGCCGGTGGCTGAGTTTTCAAGCCAATTGGTCTGGTGGGCGTTAAAATTGCCAAACACAAATATATGGGCAGATGGGTGAGAAGAAATGGCCCTGTCGATATTAGTAGAGATGCTATCAAGTACCGTACAGTCAGAGGAGGAGGGAGAGCGGTAGAGGAAGAAGAGATAGCTAACCGAGCTTAGAAGTGAGAGACGGAAGCACATGAAGGAATGATCCAGGGATTCAAGAGATGTGACCCTGGCTAGAGGGAGTTGTTTCCCGACCATTAACCTAAACAAAATCTAACATGTTATAAATTGCTAGAAACGAGATCTTGTCCAGGTTGTTAATTAGCACTGATAAATTTTGCGATTAGTGATTGATGATAAAGCCAAATTTTTGTTCTTGTTTTGTTACTAACCTAAGTTCTCTACTAGTCGATCTTGTAATGCACTGCGACTATGATTGTGTAAATTGTTTTTAATTATCAAATTTAGTTTCAACTTAGTATAAGTTAAAACTTAGTAAACTTCAGTCACTCTTTTATTTATGTTTTTTTTTTTTAATTGGAGTAGATAGTACCTACTATCGCCTGGTCTCACACTCCACACTCCCGGTTCATCTCTCTCTGTTTCGGTCTTGATGTCGGTTCGTCTGGAAGCTTTTTGCAGTTGGTGAGTATGGCGGCAACGTCTCTTCATTCTGAGGGTACCGGGTTGGCAGTTTCCTGGTTGCTGCTTCCGACTGGTATTTATGAGCCCGAACATTTGCGTAGCGTCTTGAGAGGCTGCTCTGATCAACAGATGAATAATATTGTGGTTCCTGTAGTGCCATTTCGCGCTTGGACGGGCGTCCCTGCATGAATTTTCGATGGGCAACCCCGAGGCCACATTATGCTGCAGGCGGCGCCATTCACCATCCTTCACCTGCTGCAATTAAGGACCATCCGACCCTAATCTAGACCTCTCTCTATCCACAACTAAAACCAGCATGAAATTAAACAAACAAAACAGCAAGACTAAACCAGCTAGTCATAAATCGCCCAAACCTATCTGCGTTTCCTTCACAAACATACAAGGTATTCGCAGTAACTTTAATAGTGTAGAATCATTCCTTCTAACTAACTCACCCGATATCTTAGCTATATGTGAGACTAACCTTGACCCTTCTATCCCCTCTTCGGAACTGTTCGTTCCTAGTTACCTTCCCCTATTCAGGAAGGACTCAAATGTCCATATGCATGGGCTTGATGTCAGCGAACAACTCCCCCTAGCCAAGGTCACATCTCTTGAATCCCTGGATCATTCCTTCATGTGCTTCCGTCTCTCACTTCTAAGTTCGGTTAGCTATCTCTTCTTCCTCTACCGCTCTCCCTCCTCCTCTGACTGTACGGTACTTGATAGCATCTCTACTAATATCGACAGGGCCATTTCTTCTCACCCATCTGCCCATATATTTGTGTTTGGCAATTTTAACGCCCACCAGACCAATTGGCTTGAAAACTCAGCCACCGGCCTTGCTGGGATCCGCACCATGTATTATTTAATAACCCAAGCTCTAACGCAGGTGGTGGACTTCCCCACGCGTTTCTCTAATAACCCTAACGGAAAGGACTTTTTACTCGACCTTTGCTTTACCTCCATTCCAGACTACCAGGCAACTCTGCCCCCTCGGAAACTCTGACCACGCCGTAGTCTCCGTCAACACCTCAGTCCGCGCTAACTCTACCCAAGAAAACCAGACCAGCAGAATATCATACTGCTATCAGTGAGCAGACTGGGACTCGTTCCGAGACTTCCTCTGCGACGTCCCCTGGAACAACGTCTTCGATCTTCCTGTCGAAGACTGTGCCTCCGAGGTCTCCTCTTGGGTTAAGGCTGGCATCGATGCTTTTATCCCGGCCAGGAAATTCTAACTAAAATCAAATTCGTACCCCTGGTTCTCACCCGCTTGCTCGGCCGCCATTGCCCACCGGAACCATTTCTTCCGGCTCTATCGAAGCTGCTCATCGAACCAAAACAGCCTCAGCACGGAACAAGTGTAAAAAGTACTGAACGAAGCTAAGAGGGCGTTTGCTACCAGAATGAGGCAACGCATAGCATCCTCTAAGTTTGGCTCCAAACATTACTGGCGACTCTGCAAAACGTGCTCAACAAGAGCAAGACTTCAATACCCTTCTAATCAATGAGTTTGAAGTTCTCACCTACCCAGCGGACAAGGCTGAATGCTTTGCCCGTAGATTCTCCACCAATTCGACACTGGACTCGTTAGGAATACCTACACCCGTCTTCCCACCCAGAACTAAGGCTCAACTAAATAACGTCCACATTACACACTCGCTGGTCACCAAGATAATTGCACAATATGACCCACACAAAGCGAGCGGCGGTGACGGAATCCCAGTCATAGTACTGAAGAAATGTGCCCCAGAACTCTCCTCTGTCCTCTCTAAACTATATAATCTCTGCCTATCTGCTTCCTGTTTTCCTGCCTGTTGGAAGTGCTCCTGTGTAGTTCCTATATTTAAGAATTCTGGCGAACACTCAGACCCCGCCAATTACCGTCCTATTAGTCTCCTTCCGATCTTTGGCAAAGTTTTCGAAGCCATTATCAACGCCGACGTGATTCAGCATCTCACGGCCCACAGGCTTCTCTCTGACAAACAGTACGGGTTTCGCTTTACCAGGTCTACTGCTGATATGATAACGACCATTACCGAGTACATATTCCGGGCACTTGACAAGAATGGCGAAGCCCGACCCGTTGCCGTGGATATCTCCAAAGCGTTCGACGGGGTCTGGCATGCTGGCCTCTTGTGCAAACTGCAGAGCTACGGGATAACTGGACATCTGTTTGACCTCATCCAGTCATTCCTCTCTAACCGCACATTGAAGGTGGTATTAAATGGGCATGCCGCCCAAAACTATCATACGAACGCGGGCGTCCCTCAAGGTTCTATCCTAGGTCCCACGCTCTTTCTGATCTACATTAATGATCTCCCCGACGCCATTAGATCCCAAGTCGGCATGTATGCCGATGACACAACAATCTACTCTCGCATCGATCAAAAACCAGGTGTGGACGACAAAGCGAACCTCGCTGCCGTACTTGAAAAGGAACTCCAATCCGTAGTGGCCTGGGGTAGGAAATGGCTAGTAAATTTCAATGCTTCTAAAACGAAGCTCTTATCAACTAACCACCATAGACAATTGCATCTTCCTCCCATTAGCATGGGACAGGCTAGCCTCCCAGAGAGTAAAATACGACGCCTCCTTGGCCTTACACTTTCGGCGGACCTCAAATGGAATGAATATATCGAATCCATTGCCAAATCTGCTGCTATTCTGCACATAGACAAATCTACCATCCGCCCGTGTATTGAATATTGCTGCCATATCCGGTCGGGTGCCCCTCCTTGGGCTTCTTGACAAAATACAAATGAGGATCTGTAACGTGGTTGATACTGACTTGGCAGACCGGCTGCAACCACTCTCTCACCGGCATGATGTGGCTTCCCTGTGCCTCTTCTACAAGTACTTTCATGGCTTCTGCTCCGATGAGCTTAGATCACTGGTGCCGCCTAAGCACGAATTTACAAGAGATACTAGATTGGCAACTAGGTCCCACACTTTTACAGTTAAACAGATAAGATGTAACCGTAAATTCTACTCCAACAGCTTCTTTCTCGCGCTTCCCGCCTGTGAAACTCCCTTCCACAAGTCTGCTTTCCCGACAGCTACAATCTCCAGGTGTTTAAATGTAGGGTCAATAGATACCTCCTATCACATTAACTCCCAATTATTCTCAGAACACTCTCATCTACCCAAACCTCATTCTCGGTATCCTTACCCGCCTATCACCCACCCTCTGACATTTCCTATATTTAACCATTCTCGGTATCCCTACCCGCCTATCACCCAGCCTCTGACATTTCCTATATTTAATCATCCTTTCTCCACTCTATGTAGCCCCTGCGCAGTAGTGGCAGTGACATGCCTTGCTCGGGGTGAAACGCTTATAAAAAAAAATTGTGTAATATTTTTTTATAATATTAGGATTTTCATTTTTGGAATTTCGTTAGAGATTGTCTAACATTATACTTGAATATATATTCCTATTCTTGCACAGGTATATCCTTCGTTCTTGTTTGTTCTCCTTTGATCCACTCTGCATTGGAATTATATTTATTTGAGCTGCTCCAAATACTCTCCCACAATGTTTGCATATCTTCATTAGATGATGGCGTTTTAACTCCTATAACTGCTTTTTCAATTTTCATGTAAATCTTTGTGTGTACAGTTTGATAATTCTTTTTCCAATCGACAACATTTCATGTCGTCTTGTTCTATGTGCCTTTAATTGCACTTTTTGTTGAAGGATTTACTTGACTGGCGAAATTTCATTTACTGCTTTAATTTTACATTTCTGGTTTATCTTGCTTTTCTTTCTTGACACATTTGGAGTTTTTGAAAATCTTCTCATCTAGTATCGGTAATTCACAAAATATTTCCTCAGCTTTTCCCTTTCATTTTGCTTTCAACGTAGGCACTTTTGTCTGTGGTTTCATCTTTCATTTGTTTTGAAATTAAGCCTTTAAGTAGCTGCTGAAGCTGTTTAATACAAGACATTATTTACTTCTGTGATATTTTCCAATTGTCTGTTCGTAAACAAATTTTTGCAATGCAGCCTTATGCGTTTGCACAGTTTGTTTGTCGGACTTTGTTATATATATATATATATATATATATATATATATGGAATCCGGTTTTTTTCTGACCTTTGTGCGCGAGTTACTTTGATGATTATTTGTACAATCTGTTTTTCGCTTCAGTGATTTCAATTGGATGTACGTTTTAGTGCAGTGGATATCCATTTGGAACGACAGATCAGGGAGCCGAGTTTGAATTCCAGCTGAATTCCTTGCATTCACTTACGCACAAAAACATTTGGGAAAATATTAATCCGTCTCTTCCCTCCAGTTACAGTATCTTACATTATAAACCATTTTCATTTTCTCAAATTATAAAAGAAAAATTAATGAAATAATTTGCCTAAATATTTTCGCTATTAATATTCAGAATATTTCATATAGAAAGTACACAGGAGAATAGATTACTGTCGCTGTGTTTCGGCAGATTCATGAATTACACTGCATTTTCCAAGTCGTCCAGGAAAAAAAAAACACTGATTTTCACCCCACAAGGAATTCTTATTTGTTTCAGGCCAACAGCAAATTAACCTATTCGTCTAACTGCTTTTTCCAGCTTTTATTGTCTTTTTGTGGATGTGTGTTCAGGTGTAATGGATATCAGTTCGAAACGACAAATCTGGGAGCCGAGTTCGAATTCCATTTGAAGTCTTTGCATTCACTTACGCACAAATACCCTTGGAAAAAGTTATTAATCCGTCTCTTCCCTCCACTTACGGGTTAAATTATAGAATAGATTGTGTTCTATAGCCTTGGCTGGCAACCAGTCTACCACAAAAAGCAATGACAACCTACTCCTTGATAATCTTTTTTGGGGGGCGGTAAGTGTATCACGTATATCACTTAACTGACTGATTTCAATTCTGATGTTTTAAAACGATTGCTGCTATAACGTCTGCTTCATTTTCACCGGTGATTGAATCTGAATTTGTGCATCTGTTTATGTCGTAGCTAAATTTTTCCGTTCAATTTAATGAGCGATCATTATTTAATATCTCATTTATTTTAGTTTGTATCTCGCCTTTGTTATTTTATATATTCATTCTTGCATCATGTTTATTTGGGTTATGTCTTAATAAACTTTTTCTTATATTTAGTTTTATAATATCGGTTTCTGTATTCGTGTGCCTTTTATTTTACATGATGTCATTGCTTACATTGGCAAATATATCTGTGTCGAGACAGGGTCTTATTTTAGCTTCTACCATTTATCTCTATAATTGGTTATGGCTGATCCGTGATGTTCGTTTGTTCATTTTTGAGTGCATTGAAAAAAATGCTATGAATTGTTTAAGAGCTTTACGATTCTTTTGCATTCTTTTTTTTAATTGATTTAGCATTAAGTCAGAAGGTCTAATTTTGAAGTTAATCCGGTTTTGATTGGCAGGTGTCCCATTGTTGGTGGAAGAGTTTATTCCGGTGACAAATTTGTCAACACCAGACTTGTTCTTGTCTGAGGTCCAATATTGAAGTTAATCCGGTTTTGGTTGCCAGATGTCTCATGGATAGTGGAAGAATTTGTTCCGATGACAAATTTGTCACCATCAGACTGGTTCTTTTCTGAAGTCCAACGTTGAAGTTAATCCGGTTTTGGTTGCCATGCGTCTCATTGTTAGAGTTTGTTCCGTTGACAAATTTGTCAACACCAGTCTGGTTCTTTTCTGAGGTCCAATGTTGAAGTTAATCCGGTTTTGGTTGCCAGGTATCTCATTGTTGGTGGAAGAGTTTGTTCCGGTGACAGATTTGTCAACACCAGACTGGTCCATTTATGGGGTCCAATGTTATAGTTAATCCGGTTTTGGTTGCCATGTGTCCCATTGTTGGTGGAAGAGTTTTTTACGGTCACAGATTTGTCAACACTAGACTGATTCTTTTCTGAGGTTCAATGTTGAAGTTAATCTGGTTTTGGTTGCTATGTGTCTCATTGTTGGTGGAAGAGTTTGTTCCGGTAACAAATTTATCAACACCAGACTGGTTCTTTTCTTAGGGAATCGGTTTATCCGTGCGACGAACGATCCATTATTAGTTTTTCTTTGTAAACACTGACATTTTTATTTTTGGCGTTTTATCCTTAACAGCCAAGTGATAATTTTGTTAAAGGTATCATATCTAGGACGACTTTCGACAAAATTTATGCGCTCGTCGTAACAATGCGATACGATTGTTGTTCTTCTTATTATTATTCATTATTATTCATTATTTATCATTTGCTCATTCATGGATTAGAGTCCCTCTTATAGATTTAGGGAATCCGTGAATTTGTGAGGATTTATTCGATGGTTAGTGTTCTTCGTACTAGAACCAGTCTGAGGTAGTCCTTTGTAATATATAAGCTAAATCGAAGACGAATGTTTTTTTTTGTTTTTGTTTTGTACTTCTTTATCTTGATGTTGCCTGAGATTGTTGTGTTTTATTTTTCCACTTTTTCCGTGGTCAATCCGAGACAGTATCTATTACCAATGATAATTCCCTGATCTTTATGTTTCACACACTCTCATTTCATATTTGTTGTGGGATCTCCCCTTTTTCTATGATAATGGACTCGACTTGTGTATACATATACTCCTGCAGTAGTGAGATGCGTCAGAACCGATAAGAACTGCAAGAGATCCCTAAGATACCGATAGTTGCTAATCTAGAATCTCGTGCAAATTCATACTTAAGGCACACCAGTGATCTAAGTTCATCGGAGCAGAAGCCGTGAAAGTATTTATAGAAGATGCACAGGGAAGCCACGACACGCCAGTGAGAGAGTGACTGCAGGCGGTCAGCCAAGTCGGTATCGATCACGTTACAGATTCTCCGTTGTATTTTGTCAAGAACCCCGAGGAGAATAGCAGGGACACCCGACCAGATGTGGGTAGCAGTATTCAATACACGGGCGGATGGTAGATTTATATATGTGCAGGATGGATTCAGGCGGAAAGAACTTCCGGGCCCTGCAGAGAGAGCCGACTTTCATAGCAGCGGATTAAGCAATGGGTTCGACGTAGTCATTCCACTTGAGGTCCGCTGAGAGTGTCAGGCCAAGCAGGCGTAGTGTCTTACTCTCTGGGAGGCAAGCCTGATCCATGTTAATGGGAGGGAGGTGCGGTTGTTTATGGTGGTTAATTGATAGCAACTTCGTTTTGGAAGAATTGAAATTTACGAGCCATTTCTTACCCCAATCCACCACGGATTGGAGGTCACTTTCAAGCTCGGCAGCGAGGTTCGCCTTGTCGCCCACACCAGATTTTTGATCGAGGCGAGAGTAAACTGTGGTGTCATCGGCGTGCATGCCTACTTGGGATGTTATGGCATCGGGGAGATCATTGATGGAGATCAGAAAGAGCGTAGGACCTAAGGATAGAGCCTTGAGGGACACCAGCGTTTGTAGGGTAGTTCTGGGAGGCATGTCCGTTTAATACCACCTTCAATGTGCGGTTAGAGAGGAATGACAGGATTAGGTCCAACAAAAGTTCAGTTATGCCATAGCTTCGCAGTTTTCGTAGAAGGCCAGCATGCCAAACTCTATTGAACGCTTTAGAGATATCCAAGGCAACGGTTCAGGCTTCGCCATTCTTGTCGAGAGCCTGTTATATATACACGGTGATGGTCGTTAGCATATCAGCAGTAGACCTGTTGGAACGGAAGCCATAATATTTGTCCAAGAGGAGCCTGTGGGCAGTGAGATGTTGAACGACCTCGGCTTTGATAATGGCTTTGAACACTTTGCCAAAAAATCGGAAGAAGGTTAATAGGGCGGTAATTTGCGGGTTCATTCAGTTGAGCCTCAGTTCTAGGTGGGAAGTCGGGTGTATAAACTCCAGACGAATCCAGACTCGAATTGGTCGAGAATCTACGAGCAAAGCATTCAGCCTTGTCCGCTGAGGAGGTGAGGACCTCAAATTCATTGATTAGTGGGGGTATTGAGGAATTACTCTTGTTAAGCACGCTTTTACAGAAGTGTCAGTAGTCTTTGGCGCCAAACTTAGAGGATGCTATGCATTGCTTCATTCTGGCAGCAAACAACATCTTAGCTTCGTTAAGTATCTTTTTATATTTATTACGAGCTGAGGCGAAAAGGCGCCTGTTTTGGTCCGACGCGTGGCTACGATAAAGCCGGAAGAAGTGATTCCGGTGGGCAATGGCGGCCAAGCAAGCAGGCGAGAACCAGGGAGACGAATGAGATTTAAGCTTAAATTTCCTGGCAGGGATGAAAGCATCGGTGCCAGCCTTAACCCAGGAGGAGACCTCTGATGCACAGTCTTCGACGGGAAGATTAAAAACGTTGTTCCAAGGGACGTCACAGAGAAAGTCACGGAACGAATCCCAGTCTGCTCTTTGGTAGCAGTAGGATATTCTGCTGGTCTGGTTTTCTTGGGTAGGCGGGGAGTGGAATGAAATGTTGACGGAAACTACAGCGTGGTCAGAATTTCCAAGAGGGCAGTGCTGTCTGGTAGTGCAAGAATTTGGGATGGAAGTGAAGCAGAGGTGTAGTAGCGAGTCCCTTCCGTTAGGGCTATTGGAGAAACGCGTGGGGAAGTCCACCACTTGCGTAATGGATTGGGAGATTGAAAAAAAAGGTCGGTGACAGAGTTTTCCAGCCACTTTGTGTGGTGGGCGTTAAAGTCACCAAACACGAAGATATGGGCAGATGGATGTGAAAAAATGGCCTTGTCGATACTGTCAGAGATGCTGTCAAGTACTGAACAGTCAGAGGAGGATGGGGAGCGGTAGGTTAAGAAGAGATAGCTAACTGATCTTAGATGTGAGAGACGGAAGCACATGAAAGACTGGTCCAGGGATTCAAGAGATGTCACTCTAGCTAGGGGGAGGTGTTCGCTGACATATACACCAAGCCCATGCATATGGACATTGGAGTCCTTCCTAAAGAGGGGAAGGTAACCAGAAACATAGGAGGAGATAGAAGTGTCAAGGTTAGTTTCACATAGGGCTAAGATAACAGTTGATTTAGTTTGAAGGAATGATTCTACGCTGTAAAAGTTAGTGCGGATACCGGGTATGTTAGTGAAAGAGACGCAGACAGGTTTGGGCGTTTTCTGAGTAGCTGGTTTGGTTTTGCTATTTTTTTGTTTTTTTGTTTTTTTCATCATAGTGTTTTAGTTGAGGAGAGAGGTCTAGAAGAGAATCAGTCGGTCACTGTTTGCAGCATGTGAGGAATGGAGACTGGCGCAGCCTGCAACATAATGTGGCCTCGGGTTTGCCCACCGGAGGTTCATGCAGGGACGCACGTCCATGCGCGATATGGCACTACTGGAACCCCGATATTATTCAACTGTTGATCAGAGCAGCCTCTCAAGACGCTACGCAAGAGTTCGGGCTCCTAATTACCAGTCGGAATCAGCAACCAGGAAACTGCCAACCCGGTACCCTCAGAATGGAGAGACATTACTACCATACTCAATAACTGCAAAGAGCTTCCAAATGATCTAACACTAAGACCGAAGGAGGAGGTAGATGGACCGGCAACCCCTTCCTAAACAAGAAACAAGGTGATCACCTCTACTCCTGTTCAAAAGAAGAGGGTGGAGTGTGAAGCTGGGCGATAGTAGGTACTATCTACTCCAATTAAAAAAAGAAAAAAGAAAAAAGAATTTACTAAATTTTAACTTAGTTAAAGTCCAAACGAAACATAAAAGTCAAAAAAGTTAGTAACAAAAACAAATAAAAATATGAAAGACATAGAGAAAAGAAAAAAACTTACCAAGCAGAAAAACACTGAAATTTGAGTGAAGACAATTTACCAAAAATACAATTTCAACTCTCGTTTTTACAGAATATTTCGGGCGAGTTAACTTCCTGTTAGATTGCCTAGAGCGGTGGTCGGTACCGGGCATGTGCGAAAATTAAAGATTTCAGGAACGGTGGAGGGGTTAACTGCCCGGTATTCAAAGAACAACTATCCCTAAATTAAGTAGAACGGCATCACTAAAAAAACACATAAAACCTCAAAACAATTTTTATCCAAACGAAACATAAAAGTAAAAAAAGTTAGCCACAAAAACAACAAAAAAACATTAAAGATAGAGAGAAAAGAAAAAAAAGAAAATAAGAGACAAATCTTCTGATATATATATATATATATATATATATATATATATATATTCCATCCTAATCCTTTTCGTTGATTACTATTCTGTGTTCAAGTTTGTATCGTTACGTTTAATATAACTTATTGTTCTTCAGAAATATGTTTTATTATTCATTATTTTGTTCGGTTTCTTACAAGAATATTTTCAAAACTTTTTCTTTGATGAGGTTTCTTTTCATAAATTTATTTTGGGTTTGTTTATCGGTGAAGAAAAAATTATGAAAAGAAGTGAATATGTCGCTCTGTTGTTCTTCACAACTGTTTCAAGCCTAATGTACTTAATTCCTTTATTCCGTCCTGTCCGAGAGAACAGGATCTTTATTCTATTAAGCACTTCTTTTTAATGTTTTAAATTTACTCATAATTATTGTATACTTTTGAATAGTTATTAGATTCGTATGATAATTTTATAATTGAGACATTTAAATCTAAAATAATCCATTGACAGAATGGTTTAATAAAAACAGATTTATTTACGCGCTGATCTTTTATAATTGGTCCGTCTGCAATAAACGATAAAATATCTTTATTACCATCTAGATTACATATAGCAAATACGCCCAAAAAAAACATTATTATTTTATTCTCTTGTAATTTTCCATATTTTAAACAGTCTATATTATTGCTATACTGATAAAATAAAATAATGAAGTGTGTGGCCTTATCTAACAGAATAGGCTGATATTAAATTCGAGGAATAGTTGTGTATAGACGAAATGAAGTGAACCCTGTATTTTGAGAAATTCTGTTTTCAAAATTTTATTTTATCTTGTCATAATAAAGCATTTTCATTACTGCATAAATTATTCACATCAACATACTAGCAATAAAGTTGGTATGGTGACATACTAACACGAACTTGAAGATTTCTTACTTAATCCTGGATCACTAAACATCAATTAAAGTTACACCACTACTAACCATGGGTATATCATAACCGATTTGAAAATATCAAACATATATTAAATATAAATCTTTTATCTGAAAAATCTTACATGCAGGCACTTCAAAATTTGTACTTTGAGTTAACATTAATAGAAACTGAAGAACATATTTAGGTAAGAAAATCAAGTACTGAAAATTGTAATTAAGATGGCGTCATTTACGCTGGGTACTATATACCCGAATGTGCGTTGTGGTGCAGTGAATATCGACTCGGAACGTCAAATCAGGGAGCCGAGTTAGAATTCATGTTGAATTCCTTGCATTCACTTACGCGCAAATGCCCTTGGGAAAGGTATTAATCCCTCCAATTATGGGTTAAATAATAGAACAGATTGGATTCTGTAGCCTTGGCTGGCAACCAGTCTACCGCAGAAAGCAATAGCAACCTACTGCGTGATAATCTTCTGCGCAGTCAGTCATGTCACGTTCGAGACATGATCTCCCAAAGCGTGTATCACGTATGGCATTTAACGGAACTTATATCCATGGTTAGTGTTCTCGGGTTAATATTTAATTCACTATTTCATCAGTTATTCCCGATGCGTGAGGATCGAAAGCGGCCCTCATATGGTCGTCTACATTAATTCTGCGGTGTGTGAGAGATTACTCACTAAAATTCTTGTTTATATATTCATAGTTTATCTCAAGTTTGAAATAACGGGTGTAAGTTTGATGTCCCGTACTTCTTCCCCAAGTGACAAGGCATAATTCCAAGCCAGTTCCTCATCTAGCTTCATTTGATGACATAGTTTGAAGCTTAAATATAATGTTTATCCCATCATAATATCACATCTTCATATCTGCTTTTCCACTAAAACATTCGCCAGAATTATTTGTGTTCGATGAAGTCAATTGCAGTTTCTAATTTATTTTAAGTTTTAGAACTGTATTTTTCACCTTGCTGGTATGGATTTCGACTATTAATTTGTGCATACCACCAATTAAATTTAGTTCGTCTAGATATTTAAATATATGCAGCAATACACATGATGAAACATTTTGTATCGAAAATTTTACATGAGTGATAAATCATTTGCCGAAACACTTTAAAATGAAACGATAAAAACGAAAATAAATGAAAAATTTATCGAAAATAAATGAAAAAGACAAATTCAATAGAGAATTAGAAGTTTGAAATAGAAATTAAATTCAGAACGAGAAATTAATGTCAACTGTTGGGGCGCTCTCCACCTTTCCACGGAAATGGACTATTTGAATCACTATATAAAATAGTAGTGATTATACCTCGAGGAAGGAAGTCGAGTAAGGAAGTCGAGTGAGCGAGTCAGTCGGGTATTCCCTGTATTGCACCGAAAGTGTTCTACTAGTCAATCTATCACGTCTCTACGACGATACTGTATACTAACTACCTTGTTCTGCATTCTACTAATCCTCACCTCTTGTAAATACATCTCTTTCCTGTCAATACACCTACTTTTATACTATTACGTTGTTTTGTATTATTCCACATAATTCTGTTACCCGACGTAACATAAACAAAATACAATCGCTGAGTAAAGAAAATTAAAAGAGCCAAATAAACGAAGATTTAAAAAAAAGGCAGAAAAGAGGAAAAAAACTGAAACGAAAATAAATATGGATTCAAACGAGAATGTGAACAAAAAATGGACGAAGAAAGAATCAAATGAAAAGAAAATTAAAGAAGGAAGAAAATAATAAAAAATGAAAATAGTAAATATAAGGAAAAATGATAAACATGAAACCAAAAAAAACAAAAAAAAACAAATGCTTTGATCTGTTAACAATCAAAAGAATAGAAAAAAATATACAAACACCTGTGGCCATTTTGAATCCCCATAGCAGAATATGATTGAAAAAAGCTCATGTTTCTTTCAGTATAGCATTTAAAATAAATATACATATATTTTATTACACATTATAACAATATCTTAACACTGACGTGATTTACAAGTTCAGGATTAAGTGATATAATGCGTAAATCTATTATAATAGGTGCCATGAGAGAAATACAAAACTGACTTTAATAGAATGACAAATTATTTCGAGTATATGTAAGTTTCATTATTTTTTTTCATTCTAAATGAAATTTTACATACATTAAATTTCGTAGCCTCATCTACGAAAACATATATTAACGCACAAATTACTGTTACTGCATAATTCTTACTCGGAAATATTTCAAACAAGCTTTTTTTTCCTTTCTTTGCTCTTAAACTGTATGACTGAAGATATGATTGCAGGTAAAAAAATATAACCGATGCTTCTCTGCTTGCATTAGCTGGTCATTTGCTGCAATCAGATTTATTTTCATATATTTCCAGTAATGTATAATTAACGTATCATATAATAATTCTGCTTGTTCCGTCCTTAGTAAGTTAGTGACTTAGTTCCTCCGTCCGTTACACTTACTCTCTAAACGAGATTTTCCTTCCCCTCTATCTTTTTATAATCTCCTCAGCCTTTCTCTCATCTTTGCCAAACGCAAGGGTATTAAAGAATGAGAGATTAGGAGAAGAGAGCCTATAGCATTACCGTATCAGTAGCAGCTTAAGCTGGTGGTTGTAGCTGTAATTGTGTATGTATATGTGTGTGTACTCTCCAATATAGTAAAAATAGGTAGGTTTGTTATCGTATCCTGTGACCTAATAACGAAATTTCTGACATCTACACCCTTAATCATTACTCAGTTGGTCTTTTCTGTTTACAATGCACACAAGAGCCATGATTTTTCAGTAATAAGAAAAACATTTTCTCTTTCAAGATCTCTCACAAAATAGCGTACAGTATTTTAGTTACGGTCTGTGCATACCCGCTTAATATAATATAAGATTACAGTAAAGTAGCTTCTATGGACATTATTTTTATAGATATTTTAATAAAATTACACTGTGTTATCGTTATTTTGTTATCCAATACCTTTATGTTTGAAGACGTTACTATCATTTGTAGTATGAAAAAGTATAATCTTTCCAGGAAATCATAATTATCCTTTCGTGGAAATTCCACGGGTTCCGTTACTAATTATTAATCGAGTGGTTACGACTTTAGCATTCTGACCATGAGACCCGGGTTCGAATCTCAAAATGGTCGATTTGTCAAGAAAGAGAATTTTTGATGTTATCGGAGGCGATTCCAGGATGCGGCAATTTTTGAAATTTCTTGAAAACCCTACCATTGATTGAACCAAACGAAAAAATGTCAGTGAAATAAGGGTAGATGATTGCGCCAGCACGAAATCACAAGCCATCGTGGCCGAAGGTCTGAGCGTGCTGGCCTTGTACATACACGCAATATACATTGATCACGCAAGATAATGTGCACTCTCCCAGATACTGTAACTAAAATCCGCTCAGCATAGTATAAACCAAATGTTGTATCTGTGGATGGTGATCAAGCAGAAATGTGTCTGAGCAGGTACCTGCAACAGGGATATGTTAGATGTTTTACCAGACTGGCACCCTCAAATAAGAGTAGCTAGACATTTTATTATATAAAACAGCAAAACATCATTAATAAATAGTTTTTACAGTGAGGTTTGGCCTTTACAAAACTTCGGAGTTAATGGAGATAGAGTGTTACAGAGTCAGAAGTTCATTTTATGCAGATAGATGAGGAAGCTATAGGTTACCCCTAAAATTGAAAACGTTAAGATTGCAGTGGCTGTGGAAACCTCTTTTAAGCGAAGGTTTCATAAAGTAGTGATTCGCGGGAAGAAGCTGCTCAAGTCTAATTTATTTCTTACCAAAGGAATACTGAGGGAAAGCGAACGATCTGCCAGACATTAACTATATACTAGCAGAAGCAAGTAATGTAGTTTGTTTGATAACTTTCCCTGGGAGTAACGTAACGATAGAACTTCTCACATCCCGTTATGAGAAAGAAATTGCAGGGTGGAAAATAATCTGTGCACACAAGTACGTGTAAAGTGAGGACTGGACAACTCCTGTCCACATATGAAAGCAGTTCTCTATTTGTGGTGGATGTGGGTTGTGGTGCATTGGATATCGGCACGGAACGAGAAATCGAGGAGCCGAGTTCGAATTCCTGTTTGCATTCACTTACGCGCAAATATCCCTGGGAAAGGTATTAATCCGTATCTTCCCTCCAGTTATGGGTTAAATAACAGGACAGATTGGGTTCTATAGCCTTGGCTGCCAAAAGAAATTGCAACCTACTGCGTGATAATCTTCTGCCCAGTCAGTCATGTCTCTTTCGAGACATGATCGCTCAAGCGTGTATCACGTATGGCACTTAACTGACTGACTGAGCCTATTTTAAGGCGATAAATGTAGAGGATAGCACGATAAGCCAGGTACTTACTGAAGCGGTATAGGGAATGGGCCATTTTTTCTGGATCTTAGCGATGGATCGTATATACGAATTCTACCCAAGGACTGGGTGAGTCGAAAAACAAATAGACGTTCAAAGAACGGGGTCTTTCCGACGGGACAGCCGTTCATGGTGACAGGTGCTATATCGGTGTCCGATCGACGATAATGGAACATAACTAGTTTCGTTTTCGAGGTATTGAATATAACCAGCCTGTTTTTTTACTCCTCTCAGATTTTCAAGTTAGATCAGATGAGAGATCAGCTACTAATCCCTGATCATCGCTATAAACTAATTTAATTTTAAATATTATTTTCGAAATCCGTTATTGATAGTGAAACCTCTTTGACTGCAAAATGAACTTACTAGTAACTTCTTCCTAAAATAAAACTAAAACATTATGTTTTACTATTTAAATTTCTTGTTTACCGTAATTTTTTTCAAGAACTGCATTAGATTTATACACTTGAATAGTTTTTTTACTTAAAGGCTTCAGTTTTACTTACTGCAAATATGCAAATTAAAATACACAGAAACACTTATTCTTCGTCTTTTATGTACCGGGTTCCTTCAGAACTTTGTCGATCATAGCTCTCTTGTACTTTGTCTATACTTTTTTTTTAATCATATCACACCAAGCAAAGCGGTAACGCCACTGATGCGCAGGGGGCTACGTAAGAGTGAAAAGATTGGAAAAGAGGAAGCCGGAAACCACATCCTAAACAGGGAACAAGGGATGAGCCTCTTCACCTGTTTAATAGACGTAAGTGGAATGTGAACCAGGCGATAGTTTAGTCTATCTACTCCAATTGAAAATAAATAAATAAATAAATAAATAAAAAGTAAAATTATTTCACTCTTACGTAGCCCTCTGCGCATCTTTGGCAATACCGCCTTGCTCGGGGTGATATGATTAAAAAAAAAAGATTTCAGTCTTGCACTTTACGTTCTCTCTTAAAACACTTCCTATATAATTAAGTTGTTGTACTACAGAAAAGAGTGAAAGAAAGCGAGAAGAAAGGACCACGCATCAATTGCAAGAAGACGGAATGTATGGTTGTTCGAAAACAGAACAGTCCAGTATGCAAATTACAATTTGGTAATGCCGAAATCCAAGAACATTCCACCCACACCTATTGAACAGGTGAAGAGGCTCATCCCTTGTTTCCTGTTTAGGATGCGGTTTCCGGTTTTCTCTTTTCTAATCTTCTCACTCTTATGTAGCCCCCTGCACATCAGTGGCGTTACCGCCTTGCTTGGGGTGATATGGTTAAAAAAAAGAAAAAAAGTACAACAATATCTATGGAGTGTTTTAACATAGGACGGAAATGTTACTTTTATAGGTACAATTAAAAAAAAAAACAATTGGTGATATCGACTGATCTAAAAAACAAAACCAAAAAAAACATTTATTGATTATGCCTACAATTTTCGGGTTCAAACCAATCGCATGAACCCAATTCAGCTATCTTACGATTGTCTTAACACATCACGAGGTTGCCTTCTCTAACGTGATCAAAATTCTGAAGAATAGCATAAGAAATGCTTTCTTACATTCCTATTTATTTGAATCGAAAGAAAACTTTAAATTTTCAATTTCTTTTTCGTTTAACTTTCTTCTTTTTTTTTTAGTATAGTTGCAAAGTCAATGTATTCTACGTCTCTAACATTTGATAAAATTTTATCTAAATTGCAACGGGAGGAAAGATATTCATATTTTCAAACTTATTTTAGACACACACAATAATTATTACAAGATCATTCGAATAAACGCTTGCCTATCATATAAACATTTTATATGGGTCAGGCGTCTATTTTTGTTTTGAAAAAAACCTTATCTCGGAGTATTTTGCAGACACACAGCCAATCAAGACCTAAGTCTTTTTTTAACGTTTGGCCTTTGACATGGCCCATATATTCCATGATGGTGGCAGATGCTACGATTTCAGAATGTGGATAGCATTAAAACTGGACGTGTGACTGGTGATTTCAGATAGAAGAAAGCTGTTTAGTGAGGTGGACGTCAACGCTGCTCTGGTAAATTTTAGATCAGGATTCAAGATGCCTATTTAGAGGTCGTATCTGGATTAAGTCATTTTCATACTGCCTTCTGGATTTTGTAAGATACCTGTAATTTCTAGGATATCACATTGCAGATCGCACTTACAGAAAGGAAAGACATATTTAGTATTCGCCGACCTTTTGAACTTCAGATCACTGAAGTACATTCCAACCATCTCTATGCAGATACGAAATCTTCGTAATCAGATCATTTCCATCACTTATAGCCAAGCTTTCGTTTTTACATTGAATTTAATGTAGTGTTGTAATATCCATCAGGTTTCGACTCTAGGCTAAAGCCGGAATTTTGGTTGCTGATTTTCAAAGCAAGTATCCTCGGTGATTGCTAAATTGTTCAAGATAATGTTCCTACTTCTGATCTTATTTTTACTATTGTGTCATGCTAAAGAAATAAACATAAAAATAAAATTTGAATAGTGTTGTAAATGGATACAAATATATATATATATATATATATATATATATATATATATATATATATATAAAGGCGTATATTACAAATCGGTAAATACAGTACATTATATTATATTATATTTACTCTTATCAAATTTAATTAAATATTTATATAAATGTTATTAAATTTAGTAGAAAGAACGTGCTTGAATAGAAATTTTGGTTGCTGATTTTCAAAGCAAGTATCCTCGGTATTTGCTAAATTGTTCAAGATAATCTTCCTACTTCTGATCTTATTTTTAATATTGTGTCATACTAAATAAATAACTATAAAAGCAAAATTTGAATGATGTGTCGTAAATGGATACATAGATATAAGTCAAAGAATACGTATATTACATACCGGAAAATACAGTATATTATGCAGTACATTATATTATATTATATTATATTATATTATATATATATATATATATATATATATATATATATATATATATTAGCAGTATAGCCCGACGTTGCTCGGGTGTAATGAAAGCTTTAAAACTAATCCATGGTCCTGGAGCTCAGACACTTTGGACGTCGGAACGAAAGACTAAAAAGCGAAAGTTGTTTCCAGTTAAAGCGAAACCGTAGACTGAAAGAAAGATGAATGGATGTAAGTCAAATTTTGATTTCCTGGTATCGATATCAAATAAGTTTTTTTCGTTGTAAACTGAATTTTGAAGGCTAAATAAGTCCTCTGAGTAAATGGTATCATGGCTGAGACTAAGTACTACAATTATACCTACTTAGAGCCAAACCAGAAGTAAAAACTAAAATAAAAGGGCTGAAAAAAATACAGACATACAGGCAGATAAACAGACACACACAAACATCTTGCCTTATATATATATATATATATATATATATATATTATAGTTTTTCTGCACTATTGTAAGAACTGCAACCTTGAAACTTCTGAATATCTTTTCTTATGTCTTTGTCTATGTGTGTATAAAATGTGATAAAAATCGGACCACTCCTTCTATAGCGCGATTTTTTCGATTATCGATTTTCGATATTTATCGGGGGTACCTTGACGCAAAATCTAGCTAAGAACACTCGCAGACGCTTATAGTACAACTGTGTAAATTTTCAAGAAAATCGGTTCAGCCGTTTCGGAGTCTATAGGTAACGGACACACACATACACGCACAAACACATACACACACAAACACAGACAAAGTTCCATTTATAAATAAGTTTAGATTATTAAATTTAATTTAATATTTACATAAATGTTATTAAAATATTAAATTTAGTAGAAAAAACGTGCTTGAATAGACATAAATAGTGAAATGTTTGTCTATCGGCATCTGGTTTTCGAGAGGCTTTACTAAAGAAAATGACACTTCACTTACGAACCTGGGTATTTTTAAGAAACCTCTTCACTGAGGCTAGATATGACATTAAGTCGGTTATTTAATATGAAGATTTCCACCCCTTCTGCTAGGACAAACATTTCCCGTATCTTGCTTAAGCCAGGGTCAGGTAACTATCTTTTTTATTATTAATCTTTCTCAGAGGAAATTCTTCCTTTTTGCAGAGCGTCGTCTGGGTTTCTCTCTGCCCGGAGACAAAGAGTCCAACAAGAGAGACTTCTAAACCTGTGAACCTTTTACATAAGGGATAACAATTTATCGCCTGGCATATTTTTTAGATCGCTTAGATACGAAGAACTTTCACGGCAACAAAAAACAAAAAACAAAAAACTCTGTTACTCTTATGAAGGACCCTTGTCTATAGAGATGTTCTCTCTACATGAAAATTTCAAATATTGCCAAAAGACACACCTTGAAAAAGTCTGAACGGTACTAAGAAATTAAACCGTTTAAAATTCAATGCGTCTAAGACCAAGCTGTTGTCTGTCAACCATCACAGGCAACCTCTCCTGCCTCCCATATGCATGAAGCAAGCGATTCTCCCTGAGAGAAACACACTACGCCTCTTCGGCCTTACCCACTCATCCGACCTCAAATGGAACCGCTATATTGATTCCATAGCTAAATCTACTGCTAAGAAGGTTGGGTCACTATGCCGATCCAGGATGTTTTTTCCACCTAAATCCATCCTGCATGTATACAAGTCAACCATCCGTCCGTGCATGGAGTACTGCTGCCATTTATGGTCAGGCGCCCCTGCCGTTCTCCTCAGTGTTCTTGACAGGCTCCAAAGGAGAGTCTGTAATGTGATAGGTACTGATCTGGCGGCTCGACTGCAGCCACTTCCCCACCGTCGAAATGTGGCTTCCCTTTGTCTGTTCTATAAATACTTTCATGGCTTCTGCTCGGACGAACTTAAGTCACTGGTGCCTCCTCAACAGGTGTTTACTCGTGCAACCAGACTGGCAACTGGGTCCCACCCATTCACAGTCAGGTTATTCAAATGCAGACGACAATTCTACTCCTGCAACTTCTTCTCTCGCACTTCCCGCTTGTGGAACTCTCTCCCATATTCTTGCTTTCCTGACGGCTACAACCTCCAGAAATTTAAATGCAATGTCAACACTCATCTATTAACAACTGGACTTTAGCTCTCTTCCCAACCCCGTATATCCTTCCCTTTCTCTCCACCTATGTATCTGTCATCGCACTTGCATTCTCAGCTTTCTATTGCTCCTTTCTAACTAGTTTGTACTCTTCACTCTTTTCTAATTAATCTTTTTACAGTTATGTACGCCCCCCGCTCATCAGTGGCATTTCTGCCTTGCTCGGGGTGAAATGATTAAAAAAAATGTCGACTCAAACAAGTGTATTCATTTAATATAACGAATATAAAATAAAACATGTTGCAAGATACAAATATATTGTCCATATTTTTATATTAAGATTAAACCTTTTTTATTGTAAAATAGCAGGACGCCTGCTGGTACACTACACTAAGAAAATTCTACAATATTATTTTCTTATTTAAAGGGGTCATATTACATAACAAAAGAAGTCGATAATTTAGAATAAGATGTTATTTTTTTATATTTATTATCTCCTGTCTGTAATTTTCTATATTTCTGAGATGAGATAGTATTTACACTATTTACATTATTCGGACTATTGTCCTCATCTTTGTTGTCATTTGTACGACGTATCGGCCGTTGTACACTCCGGTTTGCTTCAGGGGCTAGGAAATTCGACGCGAACCCTTTATTACAATACTGGGGTATATCCTTCTCATCCATTGCGTAGAGCCTCTTTTGGTAGTCATGATTTATCTCCCTCTAACCCTCTAAGTTACTTGCCCAGCATTGCTGTAGCCTAGTATTGAACTCACAACTGTTTGCGTAATAAAACGCGAATTAACGTACATCCACTGCCCTTAATTACGAGGGTCACTTAATAAATAAGGTGAATATTTCGGCATGAGGACTCCTACGTGGGTCATTCAATAAATAAGGTGAATTTTACGGTATAATTACTTCTAATACAGATAGAAAATTACTTTAAACATTTTTTCCTTTACTTCTTTTTCAAAGGGATTTAATTTTTTTTTTTTTTTTTTTTTTTTTTTTTTGCAGATTGAAAAAATTTTTGAGAGTTTTAGCGAATAACAAAGAAGGCCGAACAAGAAGCATGCTCCAGGATAAAATAGAGGTCAGTTATTAAATTTTTGGTTGCTGAAGGTTGCAAACCAGTTGACATTCATAGGAGAATGTCAACTGTGTATGGTGCCACATGTTTCAGCCAAAAAATGTCTACAAGTGGGCTAAATTGTTTAAAAAAAAGACGGAGCAGAGGATGAAGACAGACTTGGGAGTCCTACAGAATTGAGGTCTTTTGGGGTGATCGAATCAGTCAATAACCTCATTCAGTCTGATAGAAGGGTGACAGTGGATGACATTGCACGGACTTTGAAACTCTTTGTTGGGACAGCACACAAAATTGTCCATGATGACCTTGCCTACTCGAAGGTCAGCTACAGGTGGGTTCCAAAGATGCTTACTGCAGAGCACAAACAGAAGATGGTCGAGGAACTGCTCCCTCATCCCCCTTACAGACCTTGCCCCTTCAGACTTTCACCTGTTTGGTTCCTTGAAAGCGTTCACGAGAGGCACGAAGTTTGAAAGTTTGAAGTGAAATGTGCTGTGATCGAGTGGCTGAGACATCAGTCCAAAGATTTTTACGCTGAGGGAATACGAAATTTGTGTACAGATGGGAAAAGTGTTTGACACTGCTGGGAGACTAAGTTGAAAAATAAAAAAAGAAAGCTTCTATTTGTATTAGAAGTCCTTATACGGAAAAATTCACGTTATTTATTGAATGAAACTCTTACTTTTATGAAAAATATTCAGACGAGGTACATTGCATAGATTCACAAGTTCAGATCTTCCCAGCTAAAACTCGAAATGCCATTTGTGCAGCGGTAACTATTCTTCATTCCAACCGTATTAATTTGGTAAGTAGGAATTTCCATTCAGTCAACCTATTCCTCAGTAGAGTGACAGAAATCTGACAAGATGCATTTCCGACAATTTCAATTCTTTAAGCCTAGGGTCAGCATTTCTGTCTTATACATATTCATATTACATTCTTTGTTCTCCTCATTTTACGGGTTCCTTGGTATGACGATAAACTGCATCCGGCAGCAAGGCCTCTGATTGAGAGGTTTTGAGAATCATGGAACCACCTCTTAATTGCTGTTGTTCCCAGGTCCACTCTGACCCGGAGTGGTAATACCTGCTAGATTTCTAGCTATGGACAAAGAGTTGAACACCAATCTGGGGTCAAAACTATATGAATGTATAAATATACACTTTTATATAAAAATATATATTTTTGAAGGAAAAAATAATTACCATAACATATTTTTGAAGAAAAAAGAAAATTATTACCAGCAATACATTTTTTAACACAAAACTAGAAGACATCTTCAGCTTTCTAAAATAAAAATGAAATAAAATAAAATAAAATAAAATAAAATAAAATTTTCGACAAAATCTGACTAAATCAATTTCTTACTATAACAAAACATTAAAAAATACCTTAAACCCCAACCTTTTAGGCATTAAATAACCCACAGAGATTGATATGCCGTTAAGCAAAACTCAAACTCAAACTCCTCATTTTATGACCTTCTAAAAAGTCATATCAGTATAAGTTAGATGGATCTTGGGAGTTTTATTGACAATACCGAATCCATTGATAGGTCAGCTGCTAAGAAATCCCATTAACCGTGTGGGTCTTGAGAATTTTTCTCTCTAGAATATATCTTACATATCAATGAGTCTAACATTCAATTAGGCTTAGGATCTTAAATATGGTCCGGTGCCACTGCAGTTTTGTTACACCTCGTTGATAAGTTCCAAAGAGGATTCAGCAATATTATTGGTTCTGATCTACTGGCTCGACTTCAGACACTTACCCACCGCCATAAAGTTGCCTCTCAGTGCATTTTTTTATTTTCATTTTTAATCATTTCCCCCCAAGCAAAGCAGTTTTACTGCCACTATTGCGCAGAGGGTTACATAGGAGAAAGTGATGAATTATAGGAGGTGCCAGGAGGAGGATAATAGAAGGATGAGAATGCCGGTGTGATGGGGTGAAGTGAATGGAGAAAAGAGCTTGAGAGAATAGATGCGAGTTAGTGAGATAGGAGATGACTATTGACCTTACATTTAAATTCCTGGAGATTGTCGCTGTCGGAAAAGCAAGTATAACGAATGGAATTCCACAGGCGGGAATTGCGAGAAAAGAAGCTGTTAAAGTAGTAATTCCGGTTACCTTTTATCGATTTCACTCTAAAATGGTGGGACCTAGTTACTAGTCTAGTAGCTCGTGTAAATTCATACATAGGGGGAAACAGTGAGCTAAGTTCATTGGAGCAGATGCCGTGAAACTATTTGTAAAAAAGGCACAGTGAAGCCACATCACACTGGTGAGAGAGCGACTGCAGCAGAGCTGCCAAGTCGGTATCGATCATATTATAGATTCTCCGTTGGATTAGGTCAGTAACCCCGAGGTGAATAGCAGGGGCACCTGACCTGATGTGGCAGCAGTATTCAATACACAGGCGGATGGTAGATTTATATATGTGCAAGATGGTTTCAGACGGGAAAAACTTCCTGGGCGTGCACAGTGGACCGACCTTTTTAGTAGCGGATTTAGCTATGGATTCTATATAGTCATTCCATTTGAGGTCTGCTGAGAGTGTTGGTAATTATACAGAGGAGCTCTTCGCTTTGATAACGAGGCATTATGAATTTAAGCACAACACAAGAAAGGACTCGAGATGTCATTATTTTACAGTTGTGCTAGCTAAATGTAGCCGTAAGTTCTATGCTAACAGTTTCTTTTCTCGCACTCCTCGTTTGTGGAATTCTCTTAACGCTCCACACTTTCCAGCGAGCTTTTAATCTGCAAAAATTTAAATTTAATTTCAGTCGCTATCTACTCTTCTCCTGATTAATCTTTCCTCTTCTCGCGCATTACTAAATAATGTTTCTGTTTCCAATTTATCCAGACCCTGTAACCCGTTGCGTCTTAGTGGCTTTACTCTCTTACTTATGGTGATAACGATAAAAAAACATAAGAGAAAATGATTAATGGTTAATCGTTTTCTTTACATTGATTAGATACTCCGGATTTTACAAGTATATAATAGTTGCTGACGTGGCAGTCTGGCTTTAATATACCCTAAAGAAGAGGAACTCGTTGAAAACAATATTCTCACGTGTAACGTTTGTAGTATTCAAAACCTAAATAAAAAGTCGAAGACATCAGCATTTTACTCAGCTCTCGGACATTGATTTGACAAATGAGTTTTTTTATGAAAGTGAACCCTTCTTAATCTCTGGTTATGGTTTTATATAATCGCGTAACTTTTCTATTCTGACCTCCGCGATTAGAATCAGTTAGGAAGCCTTCGTGTTAGGACTGGCGTTTTGAGTGGAAACCAAACAAACTGGCCTAGAAATCTGATATTGTCAATTGATGGACGAGGACAGAGGCAAAGACGAAAAGATACAAACCAGGGATTTCTGTTCTAATGGCTGGTACACAAACTAATTTCAGAAACATAATCCAGAATATTGGGATAACAGGAAGATCGCTGGACAAGAGAAAATAAATTGACTTGTTTTAAAGGGTCTTGTCGAGCAACGACCGTCAGTGCACACGACAGTGACTGGCATCATTATAGGCGCAATATTTTTATTTCTAATTGTTTTCATTTTCAGAACTATCTTAGTAAAACATTTTATTATATGATAATAAAGATCCTGAGAGACAGAAAAGGATACACGTTAGCAGTTTCAGAGGTACATAAACGTCTTCAATTATCAGACTTTTATATGCACCAGTTCATGATTCCCAAAAGTGTGTACACGTACGCTTGCAAAAGACAGCAGTTTTAAGAGACGCCACAAAATAAGATGAGCGGTTACAATTTATAGCTAATCGCGCCGTTCATGTGTCAGCTGACGGCACGATCTCCATTTAATGAATTCCGGTTGTGAATACACTCCCTTCAGAATCCCTTCCCCTTATCTCTGTGCTCTCCTTAACTAGTATTTCTTTTGTCTCTTGCTGTTTTTTCTGTCTTTTCTTTTTTGTTGGCAAGTCGTCGTTATTGGCCCGAACGTCAACTTCAACACCATCATTATTGCTTCATTCTTTTCATTTACAGTATTTCATGCCCAAGTAAACATCTCTTCGCTAATTTTGCAAAAGATCGATTCATTTCTCATCTTTACTGTTTTCAATGCTTTCTTTCGTTCTTGTTTTCTATTTTAAAGTTCTCGAAATTTTTGCTAATATTCTTATTATTTTTATATTGAATTTTTATTTCACTTTATAAAAATGTTTCCATCTTTTTCGTTTTTCTATCTTATTTCCTTCTTACGATTTTAAATTCAATTCTTCTTTTTAAATTCAATTTTTACTCTCAGATTTTTATAATCTTTAATTTTAATCTTGATTTTTTAATATTTCTCTTCCTTTTTTCTTCTCTTTATTTAGTTTTTTGTTTTGGTTTTACATATTTTTTCTTTTTGTCCAAGTTGCTAACCCCACTCATTTCTACAATTTCATTTTTCTCGTCTTCTTTTTTATAATCATTTCACCCCAAGCAAGGCAAATATGCCACTGGTGAGCAGTAGTTTACAGTGAAACAAGAAAAGTTATAAGAAATATCGAAGAAAAGATAAGTGATGGATGCGAATCAAGTAGATAAAAAAATGGTAATTGACGTTGCAGCTAAACTTTTGGGGATTTTAGCTATTAGGGAAGCAAGCGGGTGGAAGTGACCCCCACAAAGGGAAAGTAAAAGAATATGTGTACCTAATAGCGTAGTTTTATAGACAGTAAATGTTTAATTTGAATAAATATAGAAAATTGATCATGCAAATATTTCGATTTTTTTTTCTTTAAAGCTAAAGTAATCGATTTTGTTTTTTATGAAAGGAATTGCTATTTGTTCTGTTTCTGTGTAATCACTTACAGACGCGTTTTATTTAACATATTCTTTATTCTGCTGTTGTAAACCATCCTAATTATTCACACACTAATTTATTCCTCTAATCCACGCTAAACTTTATAAATTCTACTTATCTCCGACTTGATTAAATTTCATTCTGGATCAGAATGTTTATATTTTTTCATGAGTTTTCATATTGATTTTATTTCTACTAAAGAGCCTCTTTGTAGAATAATGATAAAGATGCCTTACGTCAGATTGAATTAAAAGTTTAATTTTTAAATTTGGCATAGTTATGTGAGTTGTGTATGCAGTGGAACAAGAAATCGAAGAGCCGAGTTCGAATTCCAGTTGCATTCCCTCACTCGCAAATACCATAGGGAAGGCTATTAATACCTCTATTCTCCATACAGCTATGGGTTAAATAGCAGGATAGATTGGGTTGGCAACTGATCTCCGCAGAATGTAATGGCAACCTACTGGGGCAAAATATTCTGCTCAGTCAGACCAAATGTGTATCACTGTTTTTACGCCAGATGTTTTGAATTAATTAACTCCATTCAAAATAATATAATTATTAAATAGCTCATGTAGCTAAATGGTTTAGGATATACGTATAGTTTATATTCAATATATCCCGCAAAATTCATTTTGCATTATCACGTTTATTTTAAATATTTATCACGTTTATTTTAAATATTTATAGTAATTGGTAACGTGAGATGTTGTAATACGGCTGGAGGTTTACTAATAATTCTATAATTAAATTCAAATAGTCTAGGTATGAACATATAGTTTTAATTTCAGATATAAAATAATTGGAATGTGTCACAAGATAGATTTTATTAGATATTACGTTATAAGAACACTACCTTTAAAAATATTTAAAAAACAGTGAATAAAGAACAAAGATGAAATAGAAAGTGGTATGAAGAATATTAGCAAAAGTGTTATAAAAATATTGAACAATAGACAAGTAGAGTGATTTATGCAGCAATCCCTCGATTAATGCGCATTCGATTTATGTGTTTTCGATTAGAATGCTAAAATGTTTATATACAAAAATTCGATTAGTACATCATTAATGCACAATTAATGCGATAAAATATCCTTCGGTTTAACCATAGTAAGGGAAAATTGAGTATTTTTTAAATAGTTAACAATGTACACATTAAGAATATATTTGTCGCTGATTTTACAAAATGAAACACTGGTTAAGAATTAAAAATATCAAGAACATTGATTAAAACCAGCAAACTAATTAAGCTTCTTTTTTTTTTTTTTTTTAATCATATCACCCCGAGCAAGGCGGTAACGCCACTGATGCGCAGGGGGCTACGTAAGGGTAAAAAGAATGGAAAAGAGAAAGCCGGAAATCACATCCTAAACAGGAAACAAGGGATGAGCCTCTTCACCTGTTCAATAGATGAAGCTACAACTAAAACCAGTAAAGTAATTAAGATACAACTGTGAATTAAATAGAAACTGATTCTAACGTGGTATAGAGCTACATTGGATAAATCAGTGGATAAGAAAATGTATGATTCTTAGTCAAAATAGTCAAGCAACCAAATCTAGAGAATATGGTCTCGAGATGCTCGACAAAATTCATAGGAGGATCTGCAATGTAATCGATCCCGATCTGGCAGTTCGGCTTTAGCCTCTTTCTCACCGTCACAATGTGGTTTCCTTATATCTTTTCTACAAATACAGTACTGTGCAAAAGTATTAGGACAAGAACTAATTTATCTTTTATGAGGCATCAAAATAAAGTTTAAAATCACCCCTATCCTCAATTGGTATTGGGGAGCCGATTTCGAATTCCAGTTGAATTCCTTGCATTCACTTACGCGCAATTAGCCTTGGAAATGGTATTAATCCGTCCCTTCCCTCCAGTTATGGGTTAAATTACAAAACAGATTGGGTCCTATAGCCTTGGTCGGCAACCGGTCTTCTGCAGAAAGCAATGGCAACCTACTGCGGGATAATCATCTGCCAAGTCAGTCATATCACTTTCGAGACATGATCGCCCAAGTGTGTATCACGTATGGCACTTAACTGACTGTCCTAAAACTTTTGCCCACTACCGGTATAGTGCAAAAGTATTAGGACACGAGTGATTTTCCTAAAAACCTCACTGAAATTCAAATACAGGGTGAAATGCCAGACCTTTGTAAGAATTATTTAACTAAAAAGGAATTGGAAGGAAGGCTTCGGAATTTGAATTGGCCCCCACAAAGCCCTGATCTCAATCCTATTAAACATGTATGGGGTATTTTGGATTAAAAAGAAATGATAAAACTAATGTTACTTCGCAGGACAAACTTTAGGAACAAATACAAGCTGCTTGGCAGGAGATACCATTAGATACATTGAAGAAGCATGTGATGTCAATGCCTGACAGAATGAAGGCTGCGAACAAATTAAAAGGCTATTATACTAAATATTAAATTTATTTTGTAACAGGTATTTTTTCTTGTTAAAGCATTTGTTGAGTAAATCAAATAAAATTACTTTAATTAAATTGTTTATTTTCTCTCAATATGCCTCATAAAAGACAAGATAGTTTCTGTCCTAATACTTTTGCACAGTACTGTATTTCCACAGCTTCTGCTCTGACAAGGTTATCTCCCTGGTGCCCACTCTACATGAACTGACTCGTGCTACTAGATTGGCAACTAGGTCCCACTGTTTGAAAGTACGAACACTCAAAAGTAACCCCCTCCCGGCATTCTCACAGTTTCTTTTCTCGCACTACCCGCCTTTCGAACTCACTTGCTTTAATGATAGCGAAAATCTCCAAGGTTTTAAGTACAACGTCATTTGCCATCTTTTACCCTCTTGATTCATATCCTTCTTTTTATATTTTGCTCGACTCCCTGTATCGTGTTACACTTTATTTTCGGTCTTCTCTCTTGTAACACTCCATGCATCAGTGGCAGTACGGCCTTGCTTGGGTTGAATAGATTAGAAAAAAAATAAAAGAAGGAGGCGGAGTTAGGTTTTAATCTAGGATTGTCAGTCAGTTAAGTGCCATACGTGATACACGGTTGGGCGATCATGTCTCAAAAGAGACATGACTGACTGGGCAGAACATTATCCCACAGTAGGTTGCCATTGCTTTCTACGGTAGACTGGTTGCCAGACAAGGCTATAGAAGTCAATCTGTCCTGTTATTTAACCCATAACTGGAGGGAAGAGACGGATTAATAACTTTCTCAAGGGTATTTGCGCGTAAGTGAATGCAAGGAATTTAACTGGATTTCAAACTCGGCTTCCCGATTGTTCATTCCGAGCCGATATCCACTGCGCCACAACGCACATCAATCTAGGAGTGTAGACAATGCAATTACAGTTTTTCTTAAAATTCAGATAATTTTTACAAGTTTTTGAACAAGTCATTTACTGAGTAACAATCGTCCAAACAGAAAGGTTTATTCTAAAATGTATTCATGTAAAGCAATGCTCATTCATATTCTTTAAACCTGAATATTGCTTCATCTTTATGTTCTTGACCTTTCAGGACGTAGGCGATCACACTTTTCCACTTGTCCCTATCATTTGTCGCAGTTAACATTTTTCCTCTTGGTATCTCTCCAAAACACTGCTCCGCTATCAATTTGCTCAAGGCCATCAAGTATCGCTGACGCTGCTTTCCCCTTTTTCTCTTTACCTCTGTCCCTTCTGTGAGTATTAGATTCTCCGAGCCTTCCTTCCTCATTGCGTGTCTCAGAAACATCAGCTGTCTCTTCCTGATGCTAAGTAAAAGTTTCTTTCCGTTTGCATCCTCTTCAAAAGCTTGTCGTTGCACACATGTTCGATCTTCTGTAGAACAACAATTCAGTTACTTCGAATTTCTCCTTCATATCTGAGGAAATTGTCCAACTTTCGCTGCCATACAGGAGAATAGATATCACATAACACTCCAGTACATATTTCTTTGTTTCCAACGGAATCTTCCTGTCTCTCACCATGTTTACCTTGCCATTATAATATTTTAAAGACATCAAATTAATTGAATATTCTTTGAGAAGTTTTTAGGTCAAGATGATATTTTGTTATTTAAATATATGACTTGACTCAATTTACTTCACTTGTTTTATTATAAAAATATAAACGATGCACTTTGCATAATGAAATGTAACTCAACAGAAATTATTAAAACAGAAATTTTATAAGCACTTTCTCACAAAATAACTCATTGTCAGCATTTTAAGGGCATGGTTGTATTAGTTCTATGGTGAAAATACTGGCTTTCACGCACACATACACGCACACACACACACACACACACACACACACACACACACACACAACAACGTAACACAGTATGTATATAAAAATCACATTTCTAACAAATCAGCTAGGTTGATGTTCTAACCAGTCATGTGCACGTTTATATTTCGGTATTGGGAGGCAATCCTCGTATGGAGCATATTTGGATAGTGTCTGAAACCTGCACCATGCGTGCACTCGAGCCGTGTGGTCGAAATTAGGTAGACGGAAATATTCGGAAGTCGTCGATAGTTGTGAAGTTACGAAATTACAAGTTATCGTGATCGAGGGTTTGCGTGTTCTTGATCACGCCAGATCATGCATACTTTCCCCAAAAATGTAACTAAGGTTTACTCAGCATAATTACTGTATGAATTCCTGGTGGTCACTGGATTTTGAATAGCGTAGCCATCCGCCTTTGCTCAGAAAAAGACAAACCAGCCCTTATTATTATTATTATTATTATTATTATTATTATTATGTCATTTTTCATCATATTTCGATTTCTGCTATGGTCGCACTACCAACCAAGTCTGCGGGAAGACATAAGGCAGGTCGTGGCGTGTCGTTATGGCTCCATTTCATGTTTTTTCTATCTTCTCCATCATCCCGAGCGTTACATAGACAAAGTTCTCCTTAGTGTGTGGGCTGTACTTAAGAAGACAATATTTTGTATATCTCTTACGCTGGGATTTACAAGTATTCTTTCAATGTGATGTTTTGTTCCATTTTTTATCATTCCAAGTGCACCTACTATTAATGGCATGACTCTTGTTTTCAATTTCCACATTTTTTCTATTTCAAATTCCAGGTCTTTATATTTTGACAGTTTTTCGAATTCGTTGGTTTCTATGTTACAATCCGATGGACAAGCCATATCAATTATTAGCCAAGGTTTTTCTTTTTGGTTTTTAACAATAATGTCCGGCCTATTTGCTTCAATTTTTCTGTCTGTGTAGATGGTGTAATCCCATAGAATGGTGACATCTTCTATTTCTGTAACCGGTGCTGGGTTATTATTATTATGTCATTTTTCATCATATTTCGATTTCTGCATTGGTCTCACTACCAACCAAGTCTGCGGGGAGACCTAAGGCAGGTAGTGGCGTGTTGTTATGACTCCATTTCATGTTTTTCTATCTTCCCTATCATCCCCAGCATTACATAGATAACGTTTTCCATAGTGTGTGGGATGTACTTAATAAGACAATTTTTTGTATATCTCTTAAGCTGGGGTTTCCAGGGATTCTTTCAATGTGTTGTTTTGTTCCATTTTTTATCATTCCAAGTGCACCTACTATCACTGGCACAACTCTTGTTTTCAATTTCCACATTTTTTTCTATTTCAATTTCCAGGTCTTTATATTTTGACAGTTTTTCAAATTCCTTGGTTGCTATGTTACAATCCGCTGGACAAGCCATATCAATTAATAGACAAGTTTTCTCCTTCTGGTTTTTAACACTAATGTCTGGCCTGTTTGCTTCAATTTTTCTGTCTGTGTAGATGGTGTAATCCCATAGAATGGTTACATCTTCTATTTCTGTAACCGGTGCTGGATGATGTTCATACCAGTGTTTGTTTACAGCTTTTCCATAATGTTTGCACATTGCCCAATGTAAATATTGCCCAACTCTATCGTGGCGATTTTTATATTCGTTTGGGGCAAGCACAGAACAGCCTGAGAGTAGGTGGTCTATTGTTTCTTGGTGTTTATCACAAAACCTGCATTTTGGATCCATATTATTATGCATAATATTTGCCTGAAAGTTTCTCGTGAAAAGACTTTGGTCTTGTGCTGCAAGTATAAATCCTTCAGTTTCAGACTTTAATCCAGATGCACGTAACCATCGATGAGTATTAACTTTGTCAACATTGGATTTATTGGCACGTACTGGATATTGGCCATGCAGAGGTTTGTCTTGCCAGCGCTGTTTCATCTTTTCAAGAGCTTTATCTTTGGCTTTCATTTTCATATTTTTTGCCGCAATAGTTGGTTCTTGGCTACTGTTTTGCTTTTCTACAGAATCTACTAACTGTAATTCTTGTTTTTATTTATTATTATTATTATTATTATTATTATTATTATTATTATTATTATTATTATTATTTCCTTGTAACCGATGTCTATATCTATCTGCCGTTCACTTCTGGCCTAAATTTAAAATTTCCCTCCCTTGACAGTTTTCATTGATTCTCTCCTTTCTTCCCTTTCTACAAATTTCTCACTCTTTTCATCTTTGTTTGCCTCTTCACTTTCTATTCTTTCTGTATCTTTCGTTTTCCTCTTTCATTTCTTTTTTTTTCTTTTTTTTTTTTTTTTAAATAGAAGTATATTTTTTTAATTCCAAAACATTTGAGCCCAGACCGAAGTCAATATCTGTCTGCAGTTCACTTCCGGCTTAAATAAAAAATAATATTTCTCTTCGCCGTTTCCATTGGGTCTTTTCTCTCTATATTTTCTCACTTATTTTCCTCTTCATTTTCTTTTTCTTCTATATCTTTCCATTTCCTCTTTCTTTTCCTTTTCTCGATTTCTCATCTTATTTTCTCATCTTTTCTTCCTTCTTTCTTTTCCCCTCTTTTAAAATAACTTTTTACATGTACAAAAAAGAAAATTCAAAAAAGAAAGGGAAGTCAGTCAGTCAGTTAAGTGCCATACGTGATACACGCTTGGGCGATCAAGTCTTGAAAGAGACATGACTGACTGGGCAGAAGATTATCCTGCAGTAGGTTGCCATTGCTTTCTGCGGTAGACTGGTTACCGACCAAGGCTATAGAACACAATCTGTCCTGTTATTTAACCCATAACTGGAAGGAATAGACGGATTAATACCTTTCCCAAGGGTATTTGCGCGTAAGTGAATGATATGAATTCGGCTGGAATTCGAACTCGGCTCCTCGATTTCTCGTTCCGAGCCGATATCCAATGCACCACAACGCACATATTTTTTTTCATTAAAACGTTTATTCCCAGCATTATTAACTATCTGATGAGACCTTGTTCTTTCAATGCCGAAACAAAATGTACAATTTTGTATTAGTTCGTAGTTCGCACAGGTTCTAATGTAATAATTAATAAATATCCATTGCTTTATTTTTATATTGAGCACTGTTTCAAATAAATGATTAGAAAGTAGCAATATTTTTTTCGTTCTTTATTATAGCCAAGTTCGATGGGTAAATTGTCACCATATTATATTTCTAATTTCGTACATGTGCCTTGTCTCTGTTTGATTTTGTTGACTGCACGGCATAGTAGGGTCAGTTGGGCGCCGTCTGGGAGAAAAAAGAGCACCATAGCACAATTAACTTTGCCAAAAATTTAAAAGCATATTGTTCTGTTTGACATTCGGGCCAGAAGCTCCGGTACGAATATTTCAGTGGTCAGTGCAGAGGATTTAGAAACAGTTGGATGACATATCTAGTCTACATAAATAGGGATGACGACGTTATGCCTCCATTCATCTTCCCACAGGGCCTCAGACTCAACATGAAGGCCGACATTTAGTGGCTTGTTGAGGCAATGCTGCCTGGGTCAAGAGTGTGGCTTCTGGAAGACTCTATGCTTGGCAACCGGACTCTGCACCATGCCACGCATGCTGGAGAACCCAGTCATAACTCTCAGACAATTTCTCTGACCACATCACCCCTTACACTTGCCACCTAACTCACTAGACTAAACCCCCCTCCCTTGATTATTATGTGTGGGGTGCAGTTGAGAGAGAGAGAGACAGACAGAGAGAGATTAACAAAACTCCTTTTAACACCAAAGATGAACTGAAGGCAAGGATTATGGCAGTATTCACCAACTTAACCTAAGAGACCGTCTAGAAAAGATGCAGGATATTCCGAAGTTGTCTAAAGGCTGTGGTTGAAGTGAATGGCAATTTTTATGAATAAATTTACTCTTGAGTATTTCAAGATATGTTTATGCAATTTTGTTAAATATATCTGTTAAAATGATATTTCAGTATTATTTTCATTTTAGTGTAACGAAAATCTATCAATCGCACCATGGGAATTGATAGATAATATTACGAAATTATCCGTATTGTTTCTGAGAAAGTGTATGAATTGATGATGATATGTATATAAATATCGATAATATTGATCTGAATGTGTCTTCGCGATGAAAAGAAAATAGAATATTTGCTCTTCTGAGTGCAGTTAGGCCATATTATTTTGAACTTTTTGACTCTAGATAGGACAAAGCTTAACCAATATAAGTGTTGCTGTTATGTCTTCTATTGTTACTTTTTTGTTTCTTTTTTGTTTTTGTTTGTTTCTTTTTTTGTTTTGTTTTTCAGCGGCTTTTAAGATTCTTATGGGTCATTTAACGCCGAAATTTACAATTATCTTTATAAAAATGCATCTCTGATCATTTTTTGTCATGTTGTCCTTTTTCTTGTCATGTTTCTTGTTGTTTTTTATTTTCTTTTTTTAGCGGCTTATAAAATTCTTATGGGTCATTTAACGCCGAAATTTACAATTATTTTTACAAAAATGTATTTCTAAATATTTTTTCAACAATGTATTGCTAATGTTTTTTTATTTTATTTTTTAATTTTATTTTTTTTATAAAATTGTGTTGCTGTTATTTTCATTATGAAAAATGCATCTTTATACTTTCAAAGTTTTTGATCCCTTCTTATGCTATAACCCCTTGCCTATGTGGACCTGAGAACAGCATCAGTTAAAAGGGGGTTCCACGTTCAACAAAACTTCCTGATCAGAAGCCTTGTTACCGGATCTAGTATATTGTCATACCAAGCACGGTGTATGCTATTAATTATGTATGATGAGTTGGAATTTCTACCTAATACCTGACCGATTTTGAATGCAAGAATTTTCTTTCTTCTAAAATGTTTGACAACCAAGCAGATAATATCCACACTCCACTACTATTTTATTCATAACTGCGAGGAAATAAAAATATATTCATAGTAAATTTTCGTAATTTGCTTGAAGCATTTTGTATATTATGTGTATTGTTAGGTCTTGAAGGCTGTCACAATGCGTTTAGTAAAATAAAGGAAGGTAAAGAAGTTTTGGGGTATTACCTATTTATTATACATTAATATTTCGAGGTGAAAATCTCATCTTCAGAATGGCAGAGGAGCGTGTGTCTGTCCGAGTGAGTCCGTGCCTTTCAAGAAATGGTTATTACTGGCTGCTGCTGCTGTCATTAATTGTAGTGTGGGCTTGTGTGTGTGTGTGTGTGTGTGTGTGTGTGTGTGTGTGTGTGTGTGTGTGTTAAAGCATGTATGCGCGCGCGTGTGTGTGTGTTTAGGGTATATATATATGTGTGATTTACAGTTGGGATATTCATATATTTCTGAATAGAATTCATGTAAAAGCCAACACAACTGAATTCGAACTCGGCATATCAACTCCATTTTCATCATTGATAAAGGATACCTGCACATTCATAATTTAATCCAGGGTTATTCCATTGCAGTGATTTGCTTATTATCAAAATTTAAGCAATAACACAAATGCCATATTTTTGATCCACTCATTTACGCACTGGTCTCATGATATATGCAAATATGTTCGCGTAAAAAGTCGGAATCAAATATCCATATAGACGAGTATATTAAGACGAAGTAAATTAGAAGGCTTCGCTCTTCAATCAATTTGGCAGAGTTCCTCTTCGTTATCTCAAAACCTGTAACCTTTGAGCTCATTTTTGGAACATTCGCTGAAGGAGAGACAAGACTTATTTCATTTTCACACGCAAGTCCGAGCGGAAATTAAAGAAACAGTAATTATAATTAGTCACATTCACTTCAAAAGCAACTCATTATCATTCGTCAAGGATTTGGACCATTGACAACGGACTTCCTTTTCCAACCAGACACAACGTCTCTAAACATTTTCCGGTCCGTACAGCATGGTTATACATATCACGTGTCTATTTGCTTATTAACAATGCCTTAAAAGAGAAAATGTTTATCTATTTAATGCTGACAGTTTCTAGTTGTTTGCACTGAAACGCCATGTTGGTAAATGCTACATATCTAGAACTTATCAAACGAAGGCAACATGATTTTTTTTTAAATATATACTAAACATATTTTATTTAATAGTGATATAAAACTTAATTTTAAATTTGCTATCTGATAAAAGCTAAAGACAATAAACAGTTAATGATGTATACAGCATTTTGTAGTATGTTATGAGTTTGAGTTTGCTTTTGAGTTTTTTAATGGCATATTAACCTCTGTGGGTTATTCAATGCAAAAAAGTCGGGTTTTAAGGTTATATTTAAACTAAAAGTTGATGTCTTCTTATTTTGATAATATTTTTTTTTTATTTTAGAATGTTGAAGATATCTTCTAGTTTTGTATTCAAAAATGTATTGCTAGTAATATTTTTTTTCCTTTGAAAATGTATTTTTGGTAATATTTTTTTCCTTCAAAAATGTATATTTTTTTAATAAAAGTCTATTTTCATACTTTCAGATTGTTTTGATCTCAGTTTGGGGTTAACTATTTGTCCATAGCTGGAACCTTAACAGGTGCTACCACTCCTGGTCAGGGTGGACTCGGAAACAACAGCAATTAAGAGGTGGTTCAATGCTCCTTACAACCTTCCAATTAAAGACATTGCTGCCGGATGCAGTTTACAGTCATACCCAGGAGCAGTAGCATGTTCTGATTTCCAAACTGGGACTAAAAGAAAATGAAAAATTGTATCATGCTAATGTTTCATTTCTGGCAGCATTTTCTTGTGCTATCTCGATGATCCCTATTACGAAGAGACAAACACAAAAGTGGGCACACATAGGACAAAATCAGCATTAGAAACACATAAGGACAGAATCGTCAATAAAAACAATAAAAAGAAAATCTCCCACGATTTGTCTATAATAAATAAAGGGCATCTTTTTTTAATCACTTCACCCCAAGCAAGGCATTCCACTGCCACTATTGCGCATGGGGTTGCATTGGGGAAGGTGATAGAAAGAGTGGTTAGATATAGGAAATGTCAGAAGGAGGATGATAGATGGGTAAGGATACCGAGGCCGGGGTTGGGTAGATTGGAAGAGAGTTTGAAAGATGGTTAGTGTGTTAGGAGATGTCTATTGACCTACATTTAAACTCCTGGAGATTGTAGCCGTCGGAAAAGCAATCATGTGGAAGGGAATTCCACAGTCGGGAAGAGCGAGAAAAGAAACTGTTGGAGTAGAAATTGCGGTTGCATTTTATCGGTTTCACTGTAAAAGGGTGGGATCTAGTTGCTAATCTAGTATCTCGTGCAAATTCTTACCTAGGGAGCACCAGTGATCTAAGTTCATCGGAGCAGAAGCCGTGAAAGTATTTATAGGATAGACACAGGGAAGCCACGTTGCGCCGGTGAGAGAGAGACAGCAGCCGGTCTGCCAAGTCGGTATCTATCACATTACAGACTCTCAAGAAGCCCGAGGAGAATAGCAGGGGCACGCGACCAGATGTGGCAGCAGTATTCAATGCACGGGCGGATGGTAGATTTATATATGTGCAGGATAGATTCAGACGGAAAAAACCTCCTGGTCCTGCAGAGAGAACCGACTTTCATAGCAGCGGATTTAGCAATGGATTCGATGTAGTAATTCCACTTGAGGTCCGCTGGAAGTGTGAGACCAAGGAGGCGTAGTGTTTTACTTTCTGGGAGGCAAGCCTGGTCCACGCTATCCGAGAATCTAAAAATAAAAAATATATATATAACAGGTCTCTACAACACTAGGAAGTTGTTGAAAAGCAGCACAAACTTTCTGAGATTCTTCTTCATCCCCTCTACCTCCTCTCTTCCGGAGAAAACGTGACCATGAACTGTTTTCATTCAATGCCATCCCAAGAAATACAAAAGAGAAATCAACTTCTCTTTCGAAGTAAAGGTTGGAGTAACATCGAAAAACTTTTTCCACGGACAAGTATTCGAATCAGGATTTTTCTGACCCAATATGAAGGGAAAAGGGTTTTCTTCAATCAATATAAAATGAAGTCATTGTAATAGTGAGCAAAAATGGAGAATACGATCACTAAAATAATTAACGCATATGTTAGGCACAGACAATATATAATTAATTTAGAGAAATTTGTCACTTAACTGAGCAGAGTCATGCAGACTTCGAATATTCTTGAAGGCCTCATTATGATCTGCTCATTTCTGAGGGTGAAATTTTCATTCTGCTAAAATTGTTTGAAATCACTTGATTGAAAACTGACTGAAATCAATTGTTTGCAATTAAACCATGATGAGTGAAGTCATCAAAATGACGCCTTTACGAAACTTCGAATTTGGAATGATTCTGCTCAGTTATATGACAAAATACTACACATTAATCCTAACAACAAATTTATCGGGCATTTTTCAACAAAAAACCTCCTTGCCAAAACCACAATTTTGGCACTAACCATTATTAAAACTCGACACACTCTCTCTATATCTATATATTAGCCATCCACCTACAAGCCTGCTTTCGCTGTATCACAACTCATCAGTGTGGCTAGACACATCCACTTGCTTTTGATCAGGATCGAAACTCGACCGATTTCGTGGCAGTCGGAGTCGCTACGCACTAAGCCATAGGCGCATGGAACCAGAGAAAAGAAATTTTAAAGTACAAACGCTAGTCACCGAAAGAACTAAATTCATTCCGGAAGAGTAATGCATATATTCTTTTTCTTCATGTGCCGTTTCAATTCAGGACGTAGGTGATCATGGCCTTCCACTTGGCTCTTTCTCTTGTAGCTGTCAATAATTTTTCTCTTGGTATCTCTTCCAAGTCCCGCTCCGTCAACCATTTACTCAGACCTAACAATTACGTCTCGCGCTGCTTTCTCCTGTCTCTTCTTCCCTTTATCCGACCTGTGAGTATAAAGTTCTCCAGACCTTCCTTTCTCATTACGTGTCCCAGGAACCTCGTTTGTTTCTTCCTGATATATATTATCAGTTTTCTTCTCGTTTGCATCCTTTCTAACACCTCACCGTTGCACACGTGCTCAGTCCATGGTATTCTCAGCATCCTCCTGTAAAACCACATTTCTGCTGCCTCAAGCCTCCCTTCCATCTTTGATGAGATCGTTCAGTATTTACTTCCATACAGATTTTCCTGTCTTTCAGTTTTCTGGATAGCTTCTGAACTGCGTCTTTGGCCATGTCGATTTGTCTTTGGATCACCGTGTCGTATTTTTCATCCTTTGTCAAAACCCTTTCCAGGTATTTGATTTTTTTTACTTGTTTTATTCTAGATTCTCCAACTTGCAGTTGACATATTGGTCTCTTCTTTTTGCTGATTGCAGAAGTGGAAACTGTTTTAAAAATTTTCTTCTCTAGAGAGCTCAGTCGTAATGAGAGCATAAGGGACATATATGCATGGAGTATTTATATTATATTAACGAAACTTGGTTATAAACAAACGACAATTTGAAATGATTTGTTTGAACATTATTTTACAACAGTGTTGATGACTGTAGATTGTACCAAGAAGAAAAATTAGCCATTATGTTGTTTCAGGAACAAAAAATATACTTAATGAAAGATCAAAAATAATGTCCGGATATAATCCCAGCAATCAATATATACTCAACTGACTGAAGCTTAACTTGGGAGACTGCGCTTCGGTGCTGAACAAAAGTTAACGCGTATATAGTGCTTGAATATTACTACTGATTTTGATCCACAATGATACTTTATAATTTTTTTGTTTACATTAGACATCTAAAATCTAAACTTTTTACATTAATTATCTATTTAGTAAAATCAACTATTAGAAAAAGCATATACTCAATTAAATTAATTATTACAAAAATTATATTTTAATTTTATGAAAATTTTTTCATTTAATGATACCATTTGGAAATAATGATTTCTTTGAGATTAGTGATAATTTAATGGATGTGTTTCTCTTCTCTTCACTAAATATTTTCTCTTTTTAATTTCCGGAAATGATACCATTAAATTAAGCAGAAGTATGAATTTTATGTAAAAGTTATTTAAAGTTTCAGGCAATGATAAACCAGTCCAGCCAGTTAAGTGACATGCGTGTTACACGCTTGGACGATCATGTCTCGAAAGAGACATGACTGACTTGGCAGAGGATTATTACGCATTTGGTTGCGATTACTTTCTGCGGTAGACTGGTTGCAAGTGAAAGCTATAGAATCCAATCTGTCTTACTATGTAACCCATAACTGGAAAGAAGAGACGGATTAATACCTTTCCCAAGGGTTTTTGTGCGTAACTGAATGCAAGGAATTTAACTAGAATTTGAACTCGGCTCCCCGATTTCTCGTTTCGAGCCGATATCCACTGCACCAAAACGCAGATCCGATAAAATATCTTTCATATTAAACTCCTGTGAAAATGAAATTCAATGATTGATATCTTGTAAAATTCACATTTCCCTCATCAATAAAGTTATTTAGATGCGCAATCTTCAAGATAACAATTTTTCCTTGTCCTTGCATCAATCCATCTTTTATGAAAGTTTCGTTAAAAAATGACACACGAGTTGCTGTCGTTGAGATTGTTAATAAAATTTTTCATATGATCTTATATATTTTTTCTTTTCAGTACATAAATTATATAAAAAT
>JBBBDQ010000336.1:1152500-1360000 GCA_037127315.1 Ascarosepion bandense
TCTAAAGACAACAGTGTCCTTAATATATGTTATTTGTCGAAGAAATTAAAGGCTTTTCTGATTAATTAATGTCTTGTTTCTATTGCATTTTTTATTTCAAGATTCAAGTAGGTTCTCGGAAAATGAATTTCCATTCTCCAAGGTGTCCGGTTTTTAACTAATATAAATATGACAAGGAACAAAATTTAATATCTGTAAATTTCATTAAGTAAGGTTGGGTATCAGACGCAAAAATATTTCTATCATGTTTTTAAAATATAAAATAGTTTCATTCATTTTTAAATAAGTCCTGACAGTATAATTAACATCTGACAATTATATGATTTTTGGGAGAATTTCTAAATCAATATGATTTGCAGTAAAAAGACGTTAAAATTTTCTATATTAATCTTTTTTGTCCTATATAACGCAAGAATTTTTTTTTATCAAAATTGCGAATATGCTAGAAAAAAATTTAAAAATTAATAAAATAGTCAAAAAATATTTTGGGATAGAGAATAACGTAAATATTTTTACTAGAAAAAATTTTGTTTTTATCAAGTTTGGGGCCTTTTTCATCAGGATATGCTCTTTTTTCAGCCAATTATTGATGGAAAATAATAAAATAATAAAACTAGGTAAGTCCACACAAACGCGATAAAGATATGTGTAATGTGGAGGTTAGGTTTTTGGACTATCTACTGAAATAATGAAAATTCATCGCTGATTTTGCAGATAAGAAAAGAAGGCATTTTAAATTTCACTTGAATTCATTGCATTATACGCAAATACCAAAAGGAATTGTATGAATCCATCGCTTCTCCCTCCAACTATGGGTTGAACAACTGAACAGATTGGGTTCTATAGCCTTGATTTGTTACCAGTCTGCTGCAAAAAGCAACAGATACCTACTAAGAAAGAATCTTCTGCCTATTAAGTCATGTCTTGAAAGAGACATGATCGTCCAAGAGTGTATCGCGAATGGCACTAAACTGACAGAAGAAATTACGCCTAACCATATGAATTCGTTTTCTAAAAAATCAGCGTCAATTATTTTACTGACAATGTTACTATTGACATAAATAAGCCTTTTGAAAGAAGATCAATGAAAGAAAAAACTTTATTTATATGAATGTTTCTTTATTATTTTTTCCGTATTTTGATGGAATAATTTTCCTTTTTTATGGGATAATTTGACTTTTTTATAGGATAATTTATCGTTTTTATGGGATAATTTATCTTTGTTATGGGTATAATTTGTCTTTTATGGGATAATTTATCTTTTTTATGGGATAATTTGTCTTTTTTATGTGATAATTTGTCTTTTTTATGGGATAATTTATCTTTTTTAACTGGATAATTTGACTTTTTTATGGGTTATAATTTGTCTTTTTTATGGGATAATTTGTCTTTTTTATGGGATAATTTATCTTTTTTTATGGGGTAACTTGTCTTTTTTATGGGATAATTTATCTTTTTTATGGGATAATTTGACTTTTTATGGGATAATTTATCTTTTTTATGGGATAATTTGACTTTTTATGGGATAATTTATCTTTTTTATGGGATAATTTGACTTTTAAAAGATAATATGTTAAAAAGAGCAAATGAAGCAGAAGGCGAGAATGTCAGAGAAATAACGATCATCGATGAACAAATTATCGCCAAAAATATATTTACAGAATCTTTCTAAAAGACATTAGCATGGTAAGAACAGAATAATGATCTGGGCTTGAGTACAAAACTGAAAGGCGAATAAACAATCAGATCAATGAGCAAAATGTCTTGAAGAACTTGGAAGCTATCACAGTTAAATAAATATACCGAAAAGAGGCTTATTTAAAATTTATTTCTAAAAAAAAATGTTTCCGTTACACCCAGTGGTGTACAGGGTAGCATTTTTGCTGTTTTCGTAACAAACTGTTATTATGGGTCAATGTTGTTAGCCCTGCGCCCAACCTCCAAACCTGAAGGAAGGTGATTTTCTAAGCGCAGCTTAGACGGGACACACGGCCGAAAGTATGGGACACCTAGTGAGGATCAAACTCACTTTACCAATTGTAATGATTTAAGCTAGACAAGCTTGCTAACCATTACAACACCGCCAGGTACTCTTATTTCTAATGGATACCCATAATTAAGTAAATGCTCGTTTATTTTTTTAAATTGTATAATTATTTTTGTCTACCAACCTGAATATTTGCGAAATCATATTAAAGAAAAATTAGCTCTCCCGCAGACTCGAATAAAATAAAAATACAGCCGTCGATTAAGCAAGGTCTTTTACTGTCTTTTGAGCACATCGGCTCTAAAGATGTCCTTTGCTGTAAAGAGAAACACAGGCTCGAATCCTGATGGAGAGCAAATTTGTCCTTTAATAATATTACTTGAATATTCAGGCCGATAAACAAAAATGAATCTACTTCCTTAAAAAATAAACTAAACAGCAACACAAGTACGAGTATCCACTAAAAATAACGTTTAAGGAGATCAAATATGGCGGGTTAATAAATAAAAAACATCCATTACTTCTTTAAAGAAGATTTTGATAATTAGGGGAATAATTTTTTTTTAATCGTGTCACCCCAAGCAAGGCATTCCACTGCTATTATAGCGCAAGGGGTTACATAGAGGGATTGGGTATGGAAAATGTCAGAAGGAGGGTGATAGACGACTTAGGATGTACATAGGGAGAGAGTTGGAGAGAGTGGGTGTGAGTAGGTTTGTTAGGAGGTGTCTATTGACCTTACATTTAAACATGCGGTAGGGAATTCCACAGGCGGGAAGTGCGAGGAAAGAAGCTGTTGGAGTAGAAATTGCGGTCACATTTCATCGGTTTCACTGTAAAAATGTGGGACCTAGTTGCCAATCTAGTATCTCGTGCAAATTCACATCTAGGAGGCACCAATGATTTAAGTTCGTCAGAGCAGAAGCCATGAAAGTATTTATAGAAGAGGCACAGGGAAGCCACGTCATGCCGGTGAGAGAGATACTGCAGGCGGTCAGCCAAGTCGGTATCAATCACATCACAAATTCTTCGCTGTATTTTGTCAAGAACCCCGAGAAGAATAGAAGGGGCACCCGACCAGATGTGGCAGCAGTACTCAATACACGGGCGGATGGTGGATTCATATAATTGCAGGATAGATTCAGGCGGAAAGAATTTCCGGGCCATGCACTTTCATAGCTGCGGATTTAGCAATGGATTCGACGTAGTCATTCCACTAACTGATTTCTCAACAAATTTTAGTGATTATTTTTTTGTTTTTTATAATCATATCATATATAGTTGGTTATATATGTGTTAGTACCATATAGTGGTCATGTGATCCTTGGACTTGGTAGTGAGAGTACTAAATTCTTACAAGAAAGTACAATAATTGATTTCACAGGATATTTTGCAATAATCAACGAGATAATCAATATCAGCCAGTGATGACCAGAGGGTACCTGGTCGAAAAGTTGTGTTTATTATAACACCTATATCAACCAAGATAAGAACAAAAGTTCGGAAAAATTCGAAGATTATTGAAAATTTATCATCTCAGAAATAAGTGCAAAGCAAAATGATATCTATTTCATTGAGAATCTGGTCAAGATGTTTCCGTTAATATTTTTTATAATCATATCGCCCCAAGCAAGGCATTTTACTGCCACTGGTGTGCAAGGATTTACATAGGAGGAAGGTTATGAGAAAGAGTGACTGCTTATAGGGGGTGTCAGGAAATAGGTAAGAGAAGGATGAGAATACAGATGAGAGAGGAGTGGACGGAGAAAGGAGCATGAGAGAGAGAATGCAGATTAGTGAGTTAGGAGAAGGCTATTGACTTTACATTCAAATTCTTGGAGATTGTCGGGGAAGCAAGTAAATGGAGGGGAATTCAATAGACGGGAAGTGCGAGAAAAAATCTGATGGAGTATAATTTACGTTTACATTTTATTGGTTTCAATTGGAGTGGCCGTATATTTGGGCTAGAGGTTGTGTCAGGGCCGGTGCATACTACTTCCGAAGCTGAGCCGCAAGCAGTAATTTGTGTTCCTCGCTATCTCATCAACATTTAATTATTTCTACCTTTATACGTTAAACAAAAATTTAAGAATAACTGTTTATAACGCTTGGGCGATCATGTCTCTTTCGATTCATGACTGACGAGGCAGAATATTTTCCCGCAGTAGGTTGGCTTTCATTCTACGGTAGACTGATTGCCACCCAAGGCTATAGGACACAATCTGTTCTACTATTCAGACCATTACTGGCTTTGTCAGAAGAGAAGGGTTCATACCTTTCCGAAGGCTGTTTGAGCGGAAGTGAATGCAACGAATCCGACTGTGTTGTGTCCTTCATAGAAATAGTCAAGAACTACTCAAAAAACATGATGGAATGGCAATGTTTGGAGGCGCATTATTGGCTGTAAAATACCAGCTCCCTTCAATATAGTGATGCTCTTGTGATAACTGCTGAGAATAACTACCTGGAAAAAGGGTTTTGAGTGGTACATGTCGCAACAAAGAATATAAAGAGATTATTCATAGAAGATATTCGTACGAGGTTCATTCAATAAATAAGGTGAATTTTTCGGTATAAGGACTTCTAATACAAATAAAAGCTTACTTTTTTTCCTTTACTTCTTTTTCAAAGAGATTTAATTTTTTTTACAGATTGAAAAAAATCTTTGAGAGTTTTGGAGATGAACAAAGATGGCCGACCAAGAAGCATGCTCCAGGATTGAACAGAGGTCAGTTATCAAAATTTTCGTTGCTGAAGCATGCAAACCAGTTGAAACTTATAGAAGAATGTCAACTGTATATGGTGCCACAAGTTTCAGCCAAAAAATATCTACAAGAATTGTTTAAAGAAGTTTGAAAGTGACGATGAAGTTAAAAGTGCTGTGAGCGATTGGCTGAGACATCAGTCAAAATATTTTTATGCGGAGGGAATACGGAAGCATGTGCACAGATAGGAAAAATGCTTGGAAACTACGTTGAAAAAAATTAATTAAGCTTCTATCTGTATTAGAAAAATTCACCTCATTTATTGAATGACCCTCGTATTTCATATGTTCAAAAGCTGAATAATTTGAACTTAGCGAGAAAAATTGCTTTCAAAGACATTAAATAATAAAATGGTGTCTAAATTCATCCAATTCTGGTAAACTATAAAAACATGTGTCAAAGATAATCAAGCGAATATTTGATAGAAATTAAAAATGCTTTAAGAAGAAGAACTTTCTCCGTGTAACGCTTGGGAATTAGAAAAATAAATTATGAAATGTAGCCAATGCAACACACGATCATCTTAGGTCTTCTCGCAGAATTGGTAGTTAGCATGACCATAGCAAAAATCGAAATATGATGATAAAGATGATGATAGTAATAATATAGTCAGCAGGATTAAAATAATTTACTAATATTTGCAGCATATGCAATATAAGATTTTGATCGTGTTTAAAATATCTATCTATCTATCTATCTATCTATCTATCTATCTATCTATCATACTACTTTTCGTCAGTTTTAGCAGGTATGAACTTGCTTTTTTCGAATCCATTATTATGGGATAATATCTATCTATCTATCTATCTATCTATCTATCTATCTATCTATCTATCTATCTATCTATCTACTTCTTGTCAGTTGTAGCAGATATGAACTTACTATTCACGCATCCATTCTCATGGGACAATATCTATCTATCTATCTATCTATCTATCTATCTATCTATCTATCTACCTCAACACATATATAAGCGAATGTTTTTGTGTGAGTGCGCGTGCATGTATATGTGTATTTACACATATGTATATCTCTATATATTTAAATTTAACTGGATTACTCATAGATAACCAGTTACGTTAGTGTGCTCATGCGCGCGCGCACACACACACACACACAAACATATATATATATATATATTATGTGTATACTGACATATTTTAAAATGCTGGGCCATGTCAAGATAAAATTATATATAACTGCACATGCAAGAATTCTAATGTACAGTTTAACATCTCTTTCTATCTCTAGATGTGTGTGTCTCTCATTAACACACACACTCTCTCTCTCTCTTTCTCTTTCTCTCTCTCTTTCTCTTGTCCTCTGTTTAGTCTATTTTCCTCTGTTTGACCGCTTTCTTTTCTGTTTCTTTTACATTTCTCCATAAATTTTCTGAACTGTTCCTTTCCAGTCAGGATCTTCCTCCGTTTTCAGAGACATTTCTTCCAGCCAGCATTTACAATACTTCCTCATCTTTCTCCAAATGGCTACCACCTTTCCTATTTTACGCCTGCACCCCCTTAACCTAACGTAACACTCGCCTCCCGACCCCATCGCAACTGAGGCCAAACCGTGGCAAGGGCTCTTCCAGCCGCTCTATTGTGTTCTTCTCCAGAACCGGTGCCATAATTTGCGTCTTGTTTCCACGTAATTCATCGTGATTTACAGACTACAATTTCCGTGATGCACCAGGCGCTGTCTTATCCGGAAAAGGCCCTGCTGAATGTCGGTGGAATAAATTCAAGGTTGCTAATATCGGCAAATCCCAGAGTAGCATCCGCTACATCGTAAAAGAAAGAGAAACAGAAAAAAGAAGAGCTGCTTCACTAGAATTTGATTTTCATCTTGCATTTATTTACAGCTATTTATGTATTTATTTATTCTAAAAATCATTTCCTTCTACACATAGGCCTTTCTTTCTCGTTTTCGATCCTCTACTTGATATTGCGTTGTGGTACAGTGGATATCGGCTCGGAATGAGAAGCCGGGGAGCCGAGTTCGAATTCCAGTTGAATCCATTGTATTCACTTACGCGCAAATACTCTTGGGAAAGGTATTAATCCGTCTCTTCCTTCCAGTTATGGGTTAAATAGCAGGACAGATTGGGTTCTATAGCCTTGGTCGGCAACCAGTCTACCGCAGAAAGCAATGACAACCTACTGCAGGATAATGTTCTGCCCAGTTAGTCATGTCTCGAAAGAGACATGATCGCCCAAGCGTGTATCACGTATGGCACTTAACTGACTGACTTGATATTTTAACAAGTTTTAGGTGAGTTCGGCTCAAGGCAAATGCGAAATTAGGAAAACATCGTTAAGATGTTCATAAATCCTTCTTGTCAATCCTTCATTGGATTTTGCTTCTTTGCATTTACATTTCTATCTATTTTTTGCCTGGGTTCGAATACTGTTCTTTTGTAGTAATGAGAAATTTTATCACGGTTTGGTCTCAATTCTCACCCTGTCCAATGTCCCACATAATCAACACATTTATTAAAACATCCCCTAATACTCTTTTTCCACCTATCTTGTCTGTCTGTCTGTCTCTCTCAAATACTCTCTCTCTTTCTCTCTCTCTGTCTCTCTCCCCCTATATATATCTATATATGCGCATCGTTCATTCAGTAATCAATTTGAACACTCTCAGATACTGGAATGTGTTTACATTGTATATAGCACGCTAAAGTCCGCCTTCCTCTACTGAGCGCTCATAGCTCAGAGGTAGAATCGCCCACTGATGTCAATTCGGTCGGGTTTCAATCCTGAAACAATCGGATGTCTAACCGTACTGATGAACTATGATACAGCGAAACAGATCTGTCTGTGAATGACTATACATTGTATATCACACGATAAAAGTGTGCCTCCAATAGCTCAGAGGTAGAATCGCCGACTGACTCCAATACGGTCGGATTTCAATTCTGGGTAAAAGCAATGGAATACCTAAGCGTACTGTGATACAGCGAAACAGATCTATCTCCGGATGACTATATGTGTGTGTGTGTGTGTGTGTGTGTGTGTGTGTGTGTGTGTGTGTGTGTGTGTATTAGTAAGTTCAGGGTGCTTAAGTCACTCACATATATTCAATGTTTCACGTAATAACGCTCATAAGAGCCAGAAATCATACTCAATAGAGTCCGTTAATGAAATGGCAACATCAAAGGATAAAATCTTAGTAATCTTCTAAATATTTAAATGTTGTCACGGCTTTACGTAATTTGGCAAGAGTTATTGAATTTTATTTTACATATCCACACACACACACACACACACACACACACACACACACACACACACACATATATATATATATATATATATATATACAGATAGATAGATAGATAGATAGATAGATGGAAACATCATTTCAAAGTATGGAATAAACTAAATTAAAGCCTCACAGAAATATAACCAGGATTATTGTGCAGGAAGAGTGTTGCGTCCAAATTTTCAGTGAAGAGTAACTTCCTGCCTTGAAAATGTGCATTTGAAAACTTATTCATTTGAACTTGAAAACAAATCACTGATCCATATGAAAATTATGCACCAAGTCAATCAACATGTAAAACCAATAGCAAATAATAAGTGTGCTTAAATCCGACAAAACTTTTACTAAACATTGTGATTCGTATATTATTTAGTAACAAAGCATCAGAGATCCTAACTTTTCCCATCACCTAAAGTAAGATGGATTTAGGCGTGAAAAAATTTTGGCTCGACATAATAACCCGACATTCTTAGCAGTAGAATTATCTGTTCATTTAATGAAGTCGTTCCACTTGAAGTCGGCTGAATGGATGAGGCCGAGGAGGCGCAGTGTGTTGCTTTCGGGGAGACTAGATTGATTCACGCTAGTGTGAAGCATGCTGGATTGTCTATGCTGGTTAACGGATAACAGCTTCGTTTTGGAATTATTATAAACATAAATACACATCGATCATTATTATAATTGAGAGGATATATATATATATATATATATATATATATATATATATATATATATATCCATCCTCTGAATTATATATATATATATATATATATACTCTTTATTGCAAAACAAAACAAAACAATGAGACACTGTTAAAGATCAAACACGAAACAAGAGGTTTCATAACTCATAGTAGAAGTTTATAATTGGTAGGAAATTGAATGAACTAAGTTGACTCACTATTGTCTCTCTCCCATTCCATGAGCGTAACAGGAGGAATATATATATATATATATATATTGGAGTAGATAGATCCAGCTATCGCCCGGTTCACATTCCACCCACGTCTATTGAACAGGTTAAGAGGCTCATCCCTTGTTCCCTGTTTAGGATGTGGTTTCCGGCTTTCTCTTTTCTCTTTTCCAATCTTTTCACTATTACGTAGCCCCCTGCACATCAATGGCGTTACCGCCTTGCTCGAGGTGATACAATTCTATATATATATATATATATATATATATATGTATATATAAAACAGTCTTTATTATAACAAGGAGAATTATTATTATTATTATTATTATTATTAATTAATAATAATAATAATAATAATAATAATAATAATTATAATATTTAAACTGATGAATTTAAAATTAAGTTAATTCTCATTGTTCTTGTCATTGTTTACTTAAAATATTGGGTTTTCCAGAATGTTCAAGCCGATTTTAATCATACATATTTCAACAGGTTAGAACACGTCAAATTTATGCTTACATTTATGATTAGGACACTCACCAAACTATCGCCTCAGAAAGAACATTTAAAATTACTTAATTTGTGTCAATTTTGCATCCATTCGAATATGCAAGATTATAAGTTGTAATTTAGACACTTAAAATTTAAATACCTGGAAAGTGTTCTCACAGAAGACGGATAGTGCGACGCAGGGCACCGAAGGCGGATTGTCAGGGCAAAGGACGCATTCCAGAAGCTGAGTACAGCATTGTGTGACAGGAAAATTTTGCTAGAAACACAGAAGAGTGTAATGGATTGCTATGTAAGATTAGTTCTTAAATATGGCAGTGAATGTGGAACAATATCATTGAAGATGAAGGAAAAACTTGAAGCAACTGAAATGTGATTCTACAGAAGGATGCCGCGGATATCATGGATCGAGCGTGTTAGCAATGATGAGGTTTTGAAAAGGATTGAAACGAAAAGGAAATTAATGCTGAGCATCAAGAAGAGACACTTTATGTTCCAGGGACATGCAATGAGAAAGGAGGGCTTGGAGAACTTTATACTAAAGCCCAGATAGATGGAAGGAGAGACAGGGGAAAACAGCGTGTAACGTACTTGACTGGCCTGAGCGGGTGGATGGCAGAACCGGGGCTGCGTGGTGTAACAGGAGAAAGCGTGCTAAGACTCACCAGGAATAGGAAGACGTAGAAGGGCAAGATCGCCTACGTCCTCAAAGGACAAGGTACATAGAAGTGGCAGATGCTTTTTTATTACTGTAAAGGTACAAATGCCCCGCAAGCAACAAAAAGCGTCTGTGCTGTGTACGGTGAAGTTGCTTTAGCTGACAGAAATGTACAGAAGTGTTTTGTTAAGTATCCTGTTGGTGAATGTAGCTTTATTAATAAAGAACGCTCAGGCATGACACCCACTAGAGATGGCGTCCAAATGAAAACATTACACAACGCAGAAAAAACTAAATTTATCTAAGTCTACCATCCATGTGCACTTATTGAATATGAGGAATTCTCAATTCGCAATTATGTTTGGGTACCATATGAACTGTTTAAAAATAATATTTTAGATCACATTTCTATTGAGTAAATACACCATGAAAAAGTACCCTTTTCAGCAAACTGTGACGGGTGATTAGAACAGGATTGTTTACGACAATGTTCAGTTAAAAAGATCCTGAGACCACCGACATGAGCCAACAAGCCAACTCCAAAAGCAGATTTTCTCCTAAAAGTGTCATGCTGTGCATCTAGTGGCGTAGGAAAGGAATCATCTACTATGTAACGAGTCAATTGATTCTGAAAAGTACTGATTGCACCTGGACGAATTAAAGAGAGCAATTGAAGATAAAAGCTCAAAATTAGTGAACAGGATAATACCAGACCTCACGTTTCTTTGTTGACGAAGCAAAATTTGTTGCAGCCGCCATATCCACCAGACATTGCATCTTGGGCTTTTCGTTTATTCAGATCCTTGCAAAATAAATTCAATGGTAAAAATTTTAATCCTTCCGATGTCATAAAAAAAACAAAATCATAATAAGTTCTTTGCAGCGAAACAACCGACATTCAGGAAAGACGGAATCTTTAAGTTGAAAAATCGAGAAATTTCTGCAACAGAATCAAACATATTTGGTCGAATAAATATTTAATTGCATAATTTTGATTTGTGTTATAATTTCCCATAAATATCGGCATGAACTTTGTTTAAATAAGCTATATATCGAAGTTTCTTACGTAACCGATAGCTTCAACGCCACTGTGTTGTTTGGTTATTATATAATCTTGTAAGATTAGATGAAAATTCTTACTAATTTCTGAGATATACTATTGTCATTAGCAGTAATATTTTGTCTACTCTAAATCAGTCTTTAAATCCGAATGTAAGACCAGAAAGTATTGTCAACAACTGACGAGGAGAAATTAAAAAAAAAGAAAATTAGGCCGTATGGTATTAAATAAAACATATACATTGACAGTAATGCTTTTTAACCATTTCCCCCAATGCAAGGTGGGACCGAAAATACGACGCATAGGGTTTACATTGAGACAAAAGCAAAGGTACGTGGGTATTTTAGTTTGCCTGCTTTTATAATCACTTCACCCCTAAGCAAATCGGGCGTTACAGTAAGAGATAAAGGGAAAAAAAATGAATCAGGTAGTGTGGATGTCGAAAAGGTTTAAGAGAAGGATGGGAATCAAGGAGACAGAAGATGGCAAATGGGATTTTAATATTTAATTGTTTTTACAGTATAAAGGTGGGACCGAGTTGCCAATCTAGTGGAACAACCAAATTCGTGTGGTCCCGGCACCGGGGAAAGAAGCTCATCTGAGTAGAAGCCGTGGAAAAATTTGTAAAAAAGACAGAGTGAAGCTGTCAGGGAAAATCTGACTGAAGTCGACCTGCTAAATCCGGATCGATTACATTGCAGATCCGGCTTTGGATTTTGTCGAGAACGCCATGATGAATAGCAGGAACACCTAACCAGATGTGGCAACGGTATTTAATGCACGGTAGATTTATAAATGTGCAAGATAGATTCTGACGTGAAAAGCTTCCTGGCCCAACACAGTGACCCACGCTTCTTAGCGGTAGATGTAGTTATCGATTCGGTTTAGTCGTTCCACTTGAGGACGCTTGAGAGAGTGAGACAAAGGGGGTGCAGTTTGTTGTTCTCCGGGAAACTCGTATCATCCATACTGATGGAAACTAGGTAACTTTTTCTATGGTGGTTACAAGAAAGGAACGGGATTCAAGAAGAGAGCAGATGAAAATTGGCGTTGCATTTATAATTCTTCGAGATAGGTGCTATTTCTGAGATGAGGTATTGTAACTATTTACACTGTTTACATTGTTAGGACTGCTGTCCACATCTTTGTTGTCATATTCACGTTTCTGCCGTACTATACTTCGGCCTTCGTCCAGCTTTATCTATATTTCTGAGTTTAGCTATTTTAACTATTTAAACTATTTTCATTGTTAGGACTATTTTTCTGAACTTTATTCTCATATTCACGATTATTCGGCTGTTGTGAGCTTCTTCAGAAGATGAGATATTGTAACTATTTACACTATTTTCATTGTTAGAACGGGTGTCCTCGCCCTTAATGTCATGTTTCCGACGTTTCAGAACCATCTTCAGGACCTGTTTAAATTTCCGAGATGAGAAATTGTCACTATTAACCATATACATTGTTAGGACAGCTGTCCTCATCTTTGTTATCATATCCTCGACGTTCCGGCTTTTGTCAAGGTCTGTCTATATTTCTGAGATTAAGTATCGCAACTATTTACATTATTTACTTAGTTAGGACCATTGTTTACATCTTGTTGTCAAATTCACGACGTTTCGGCCTTTTTACACTTCCGTAATCTTCACGATCTGTCTATATTTCTGAGATGAAGTATTGTATCTATTTACATTATGTACATTTTTCGGAGTGTTTTCATCTTAGCTGACATATTCAGGATACTTTGGCTGTTGTACTCGGCAGTGTTTTTCAGCTGACTGTAATTTCGGTCCGAAACCTTTATTTCGTCTACCAGATTAGATTGTTCTAGTTCCACATGTAATACTACTTCTGGTTTCAGTTATTTTCATACTAACTCAACTCTCCGACTTTTGTTCACTTCTGCTGCGGCTTGGTATTAGACCCACAACTCTTCAAATCAAGTCACTGAATTATTTCAACGAACAATTTTTTCGCTGCACCATGTGTTCTTGGGGAACATCGTACACCAGTGGATGACATAAATGGTTTGGTTTTAAATTCAAATTGCCTGAAGAAGAGCGGAACGTACAATGACCCAAACGTTGAGAATATGATAAGAAAAAGGCGAACAACAGTCCGAGCAATGTAGATATTGTAAATATAAAATTTTAAAATTGTACCATGTAAATTAATCACAGACTATAGTCTGCTTACTGAGTGTCGTAAGTTAAAGCAGATTTCAGACGATTCTCATGTAAATATTGAAATTAAAATATTACTGAATGAATGAAACTCTAGAAATGTCGAAAAAAAAGAACCTAGGCGCAAATTTCCCTCTTTTGGAAGCTATAAAAATGTTGAATATTTCCGCTTAATGACATCCCACCAAAGTTACTCTAATCCACCAGCCTCTACCAATTGCTACTTTGTCTTTTTTTCTCTTTTCTTTCTCCATTCTTTTTTCTTCACCGAGATCTCTAGTGTGTCCCTGACATTTTTCAGGACCCTATTCCGTTGTCTTTTGTCTAACATTCAGAAGACCATCTTTCCAACTATTTGCGGAAACCGGATATCTCCGGCCATCGCAAGTAAACTTCGTGAGGCAAGCAATGTCAGAAAGGCGGAACCTTGGCTTGATTTATTCGCTTACAATGGCACAGACATTTTTTCTTCCTCAGAACAGACATACAATGAGAGTTCAGCAAATAAACACACATTAACTGGATTGACGCCTGCTGGAGAAATTCTGTGATTAAGTTCAATTTGCAATGCTATGCATGATAAGATCGATCCTCAGTGGATGTAGCACTAATTTTGGTTTTTACTTTTGACAAAACCATCAATAGACATACATGAGTATCACAAACAGAAATGTCACGCAAAGTATCAACAAAGAAAACAACTTTTATCTGAAGTACTAATAAGTACTAATAAATAAGTACTAATAAATGTACTTTATTTCAGAATTTCAAAATTATTTGGACGGATATCACCAGTTTTGATTTTTTCTTTCCTGCCAGACTGTCTTGTGTTGATGCCAAATTTAGTAATGTCCCCAAATAATTTATCCTATTTTTTTTTTGTTTGGATATGACTTTAAACTATATACAGCAGCAATGGCTGTAATGTGAAGAAGCGAGGAACCACATCTTATTTGCTGTTGTTTCTTACCACTGAACCTGACCCAATGTAGTAGCACCTGTTAGGGTCCCACCTATGGGAAAATAATGAACATTCAAACTGGGGACAAAAGCATTTTCTTTTTAATCATATCACCCCGAGTGAGGCGGTAACGCCACTGATGTGCAGGAGGCTACATAGGTGTGAAAAGATTGGAAAAGAGAAAACCAGAAACCGCATCCTAAACAGGAAACAAGGGATAAGCCTCTTCACCTATTCAATAGACGTGAGTGGAGTGTGAAGCGGGCGATAGTTTAGTCTATCTACTCCAATTGAAAAAAAAGTGAGATGAGAAAACAGGAAACCGCATCCTAAACAGGAAACAAGGGATGAGCCTCTTCACCTGTTCAATAGATGTGTGTGGAGTGTGAAGCGGGCGATAGTTTAGTCTATCTACTCCAATTAGTCTATCTACTCCATGAAAATATATAAGATAAAATTACAAGCCATATATTTTCATAGTTAAAAAAATAACAGAAATAAAATGCTTGAAAAAATTACAAATATATTATCGGAAAAAAATTACCAAACCCACAAGAAAAAAAAATTGACATTAAATGACACAGAACCAGACAAGAAGAGAAAAATAATGACAGGAAGATATTGTATACGCTTTAACAATGTTCGAAATATTATTTTATATTATCTGAGGTTAAACACCTAACAAGGAACCAGGTAGGAAATATAAATATACCTAAATATCAGTCAGTTAAATACCATACGTGATACACGCTTTGGGCGATCATGTCTCGAAAGAAAAATGACTGACAGTGCAGAAGATTACCCCGCAGTAGGTTGCCCTTGCTTTCTGCGGTAGGCGGGTTGCCGACCAAGGCTATATAATCCAATCTGTCCCATTATTTGACTCATAGCTAGAGGGGAAGAGATGTATTATATTATTAAGTAGTAATTAATGGAGGATCAGTTTATTACTTCATAACAATAGAAAACTGATCCCCTAATTTATGCCAGGGAGAAGCCTTAATCATGATTCCAACTATTATATATTTAGTCAGTTAGTTAAGTGCCATACGTGATACACGCTCGGGCGATCATGTCTCGAAAGAGACATGACTGACTGAGCAGAACATTATCCCGCAGTAGGTTGCCATCGCTTTCTGTGGTAGACTGGTTGCCAGCCAAGGCTATAGAACCCAATCTGTCCTATTATTTAACCCATAACTGGAAGGAAGAGACGGATTAATACCTTTCCCAAGGGTATTTGTGCGCAAGTGAAGGCAAGGAATTTAACTGGAATTCGAACTCGGAGGACTATAAACATACTTTTAAAATTTTTTCAGACGATCAAGCAAAAAACAAAATACTGATTATATTTTATGAAAAAAGTAGAAGAATTTGTTGGGTAAATAGCAAAATAGGATAATTATGTACCCTGGTAATGAAAAAATATTTTTCAGTAATAAATATTTCTTTATTCAATATAACTTTTTTCAATTTCAATGTTTCTTGCAACGCTTCTTCATCAATGACATAAATTAAACAGGATATGATGAAAATTTCTCATCGAAATTCTACGAAATCTGGTTGACTTTTTCGTTCACCTTCTCAATGTTACCCGCCCAATGATGAAAGATCTTTTTGAAATCCTCACAGTATTTAGTATTTCTTAATTTATCGCTAACAATTTTTGTTGGGTTATCTAAAGAGGAAGGTTACGTTCAAGTAAAAACCAACGTTTTTTTTGTGTGCCTCCATACCTGATTGTACTTCTTGCAAAAATTTGGGTTTCAATCGGTCAATGTATGGCTGGTTTAGAGGGTTCGGCGGACGGAACAAAATTTTATATATAGATATTCTACACTTGTCGTTTTATATTATTTTTCTCAAATTTTTTTCTGTGTCCGTTTTTGCTGAAAAGGTAGGAATGCCCCCAATTCGTCGCAGTGCCTTGATAACTTCCATTTCATTCATCATATTCTCCGTTTTTGCTGTGAAATACATACATCAAGCCTGAATGCCCTTCCCGTATAAACAGTTCGTGAAGGTTATGTTTTCATGCCGACATTAATAAGCATACTTATCGGCAGAAGATTTTAATCTCACACACACACACACACACACACACACACACACACTCTCTCTCTCTCTCTCTCTCTCTCTCTCTCTCTCTCTCTCTCTCTCTCCCCTTACTATCTGCTTCGCTTATTTTTATTTTTCGCCTCTATTTCTTTTCTCCCCTTTCCTCTCTTCTGTTTATCTCTATATCTATCTATGTATTCAAAAGTTAATCTCATCCATATTTCAAACTTTTGCTTATATTCGAGCTCACATATACAGTACTTATATACAATAATAAAACCGGAAGACTGAAGATTGTAACAAATTGCCTGATCGATTAATTTGTCTATTTTTTACAATTTACAAACACGTGGTTGGTTATTTAAAGCCTATATTGTATTTTGAGAATAATTATTTTATATTTACGAGTGAAGATTTCAATAATAGATTTTTTTATTTCTCTATATTTCTGAGATGAGTTGGTATTTACAGTATTTGCATTATTCGGACTATTTACCTCATCTTTGTTGCCTTTTGTACGATTTTCAGTCGATGTACGCTCCGGCCTTCGTCTGCTTTGCGTCATTATATTTTCTGAACGTACTTTTTTTTCATAATCGTAAATAACCATCTCTTGTTGATCGCTTAGATGATGTCGGTATTGCTTTGGCGGAGGGGCTTGGTTGCTCTTAATTTATAGTAATAATTTTTAATCATTTCACCCCAAGCAAGGCATTCCACTGCCACTATTGTACAGGGGGTTACTTAAGGGAAGGTGATTAGAAAGAGTGTTTAGATATAGGAAATACCAGAAGGAGGGTCATAGACAGATAACGATATTGAAGATGAGAGTTGGGTAGATGGGGATAGTGTTTGAGAGAATGTTAGTTTGTTAGGAGGTGTCTATTGACCTTACATTTAAACTCCTGGAGATTGTAGCTGTCGGGAAAGCAATCATGTAGAAGGGAATTCTACAGGCGAGAAGTGCGAGAGAAAATCTGTTGGAGTAGAAATTGCGGTTACATTTTATCGGTTTCACTGTAAAAGGGTGGGACCTAGTAGCTAATCTAGTATCTCGTGCAAATTCGTACCTAGGGGGTGCCAGTGATCTAAGTTCATCGGAGTAGAAGCCGTGAAAGTATTTATAGAAGAAGCACAGGGAAGACACGTCACGCCGGTGAGAGAGTGACTGCAGCCTGTCTGCCAAGTCGGTATCGATCACATTACAGATTCTCCGTTGTATCTTGTCAAGAACCTCGAGGAGAATTGCAGGGGCACCCGACCAGATGTGGCAGCAGTATTCAATACACGGGCTGATGGTAGATTTATAAATGTGCAGGATAGATTCAGACAGGTAAAACTTCCGGGCCCTGCACAGAGCACCGACTTTCATAGCAGCGGATTTAGCAATGGATTCGATATAGTCATTCCACTTGAGGTCCGCTGAAAGTGTGAGACCCAGAAGGCGTAGTGTTTTACTCTCTGAGAGGCAAGCCTGTTCCATGCTAATAGGAGGTAGGTGCGATTGTCTATGATGGTTAATTGATAGCAGCTTCGTTTTGGAAGCATTATAATTTACGAGCCATGTCTTACCCCAGTCTACTACGGATTGGAGGTCCTTTCCAAGATCGGCAGCGAGGTTCACTTTGTCGCCCACACCAGATTTTTGATTGAGGCGAGAATTAAACGGTGGTGTCATCGGCGTACATCCCTACTTTGGATGTTATGGCATCGGAGAGATCATTAATGCAGATCAGAAAAAGGATAGGACCTAGGATAGAGCCTTGAGGGACACCTGCGTTTGTATGGTAATTATGGGAGGCATGTCCGTTTAATGTATTTCAAAATACATATCAAATACCTGGTGGCTGAGTGAATGGGAATACGATCCTCAGTATTCTTGTAGGAATTAGTGATTATTATGGTTTAGATCAGTGGTTCTCAACCGGGGTCCATATGAACCCTACGGGTCCATGTACCATTACTGACTGTCGATATTAAAAAATACCAAATTGGGAATTTACGGTAATGTTTTAGGAGTCCATGAAGAGTTTCGCTTTGGAAAATATGATACAACGGATAAATTAAATTTCTACAGTAATCTACGTCTTATTAAAATGCCGAAAATAGAAAAAACTCTAAATCTAGCAAAAAGCGTGATCGAGCGATATAAGTTAACAGAAGTTTTTATTGTAAAAGATGAGTAAAAAATTAGAAGGATATATAAAGGAAATATTATATATATATATATATATATATATATATATATATATATATATATATAATGTACTGTAATAGTTGTTACAATGGTTTATAAATTCATAGTATCACTACACAAAAATTTTCGGGTTTCGAAGCTAGCCCTGTATGTGGACTGCTTCTTCTTCGGGTGATTTTTTATGAATTTATAAACCATTGTAACAACTATTACAGTATAACGCTCTACATTTGTATCGAGCACTCTTTATAAAAGTAAATGCATGAACAAAAGGTTAAAAACCTACGAGTTCTACAACTCAGTTTCAATATATATATAAAGAAAAACTCAACGCGTCATTTAAATTGATTATAAATTATAATTCATTTCAATGAGCTAAATTAGCTCATCTCATCAGATCAGACGATATTCCTTGCATTTGGTACAAAAAACTTTTTGCCGGAATAAGCATTTCCTTTAACTGAAGAGAAAGATAAAAAAATAAAAAATAAGAAAAAAGAAAAAAGAAATAAGGAAAAGAGTGTTAGGATTGGGGCATTGGCGTCATATCAGTTGTATGTATTCAGACCAGTTGCGAAGCTGTCAACCACCAAATCCTTAACCGCCTACTTCTAATGCCATGCATACGTATGTATGTGTAACCCTACAAATTAACCCTCCCCCATGTACACTAACATATCTATATACACATATGCGCATACATCCCCACATATACATACAAATGTGACTGTGTTTATGCTCATACCTACTTACCGACCTACACTTTTTAATCAGTCAATCAATCAATGTATATATATATATATATATATATATATATATATATATATATATATATGTGTATAGGTGTAGATGTTGTTAACGGCGAGTATAATCCAACAACAAAATCAACTTAATATAAAATATTAAGTGTTCTATTTATATAGAGAGCTCAATGGATGTTATCCAGAGCAATATCATATTGATAAAGTAAAACTCAACACGTCATTTAAATTGATTATAAATTATAATTCATTTCAATGAGATTAATTAGCTCATCTCATCAGATCAGACGATATGCCTTCCATTTGGTACAAAAAGCTTTTTGCCGGAATAAGCATTTCCTTTAACTGAAGAGAAAGATAAAAAAAGAAAAAAATAAGAAAAAAGAAAAAAGAAATAAGGAAAAGAGAGTCAGGAGTGGGGCATTGGCGTCATATCAGTTGTGGGTATTCAGACCAGTTGCGAAGATGTCAACCACCAAATCATTAACCGCCTACTTCTAATGCCATGGATGCTTATGTATGTGTAACCCCACAAATTAAAGGAAAATTATATAATGATTATTTTTTTTTATATAAATCAATCTAAAATATTTATAATAAATAATAATACTAATTTTTAATTTTAATAAAAAATAATATATTTATATATTAAAATACATTAATATATTTATAGACACGACATTATAAAAAGGGGTGATCTTCGACTATCATTGACATCGATGTAGCTGAATATAAGAAAAAATCTCAGAGCAGCACCAACCACAGAAATATCATTAAATAAATCTACACTTTTTATATTTATTAATTACACACACATTTTTAAATGATTTATTGTGAGTTATTTTACTAGTGCAAATAAATGTTTCTGTTCAGTTTGGCTATTGCAGATTCCACTTCAGACTTTAGTATTATCGGTTGCTCTCAATTGTCGTGGAAAAGATCTTTTATATATTCTTCCCATCGTTGCAGTATTTCCTCTTTCTCCATTATGATTGTTCCGTCCTTGGATTTTATACATCCTGTTGAAGAGCAGGTTAGACAGAGGAAAGCAGTGGATAACATATTTGAAAGACCTGATCAGGTTTATGACAGAAGGAGGGTTACATGCTGCAACAGGAGAAAGCGTGCTAAGAGCCACCAGGGACAGGGAGATGTGGAAAGCCATGATCGCCTACGTCCTGAAAGAACATGGCACATTAATGAAGCAAAAAAAAAAGAAGAAATTTATGTTCCATTGAGTTCACTTGTTAAATACAAGATTATTTTCATTAATTAATTTTACATCAAGATAAAACATACACATTTAATATATGTATAATACACTTCTTAAACATATGTATCATTAAAAAATAATATTAACTATTTTTTTTTTAATCGAATGGTTACGGGAGTTTAATAAAACTATAAGAGAGAAAGAGGTCCATGGTTAAAAAAGAATGGTTGAGAAGTACTGGATTCCATAGACAAAAAACTACGGGTTTCTCTACTGAGCCATCATCGCCTACTGCCTAAAGACATTTGTCACATAATGTTGTGGACCCAGAAGAGGTCCGGAAGAAAAATCGGACTCGGGTATTAGTGAAACGTATATGTTTAAAGAAAGAACAAATACACGTCAGTCGGACTACCAAGTATTAGACCCGGGGTGCCGGGGTGACTCAGCCCAACTCAACTCAACTCCAATAGGCATTATCATTCGGTATTCATAATAATATGAAGAATTCATTAAATTCCAAAACGGGTTGGTTCCATATCACATAAAATGAAAACTTTAGCTAATTTTATGCATGTGTTTCTTTTTACTTGTCACATTTTTTTATAAAATAGGAGGCAACAATATTTCATCAGTATATAATTGGAGTAGGTAGATCTATATATCGCCCGGTTCACACTCCACCCACGTCTATTGAACAGGTTAAGAGGCTCATCCCTTGTTCCCTGTTTACGATATGGTTTCCGGCTTTCTCTTTTCCAATCTTCTCACTTTGTTTTTTTTTTTTCAATTGGAGTAGATAGATCTATATATCGCCCGGTTCACACTCCACCCACGTCTATTGAACAGGTTAAGAGGCTCATCCCTTGTTCCCTGTTTAGGATGTGGTTTCCGGCTTTCTCTTCTCTAATTTTTTCACTATTACGTAGCCCCCTGCACATCAGTGGCGTTACCGCCTTGCTCGGGGTGATATGATTAAAAAAAATATATAGGATTTTAAAATTGCTCACATCATATCGCCGAGGAAATTTAAAAAATAAGCCTGTTTAAGCCAAGATTCTATGACTGTAAAACTGTAGAAACAACCCTTCAAAATCGTTATTATGACTACGGATACTATTTGAGATATCTTTGTTTTAACTTATTGACAACCACCATGCAAGCATAAACACTTTGATTTGTTTTTCTTATATGTATGGCATCCAGGGTTGGTGAAGATCAGGCTAGAATATTGTTGCCCAGGAATAATACTGTTGATACATACTGCGAAGATGGGAAAATATCCATGAAGACTTTGGGTGAATGATTGCAGTAACAGTTGCATAGTAATACTTTTGCTGGGGCTTAACTGGAGCTGGAGGCTGTTTGAACACAACCGCTGGATGCACGGATGGATTCATATGTGAGCATACTTATATAATATACCCGTAACAATAATAATTTTAGAAGCAAGTATATATAAAATAAATTGCAAGAACTGTTCGTCACAATACATGAGGTAAACTCTTACAGAAATGAAACAAAAAGTATCTTTGAAAAGAAAATGGATCTTTAACAGATTAATTTACCAAATGCATTAGTTATATATAGACATAAATTTAAACAAAACTTTGATCTAAATAATGGCGCACTTATTAAAAGATAAAGTAACGCATTCAGTAGAAACATTCTCGAGAGTTCCGCTATCGAATGAAAATATTATTCTGCGTTCCAAATTTTTTTTCAGATATTTTCATTCCTGAAAGAATTATTTCTTTCCCAAGCTACAATAAAAGGTAACCAAAATAGTTCTGTCCGTTTTTAAATAAAAAATATAATAAAAAGCTTCACAGTATGTTTAACTTATATTTAGTCTTCGAATAATCGCAATAGGCATCCAGCACCTTCTGCCAACGTGTCTCCAGCTGTTTAATGCCCTTGCGGTAGAACTCGGGGCGTTTTGACGCAAAGAATTCTGTGAGCGCATTAGGCAAGTCTACTTCATTGGTGAAGAATTTCCCACGAAGATGATTATCCAGGGAGTGTAAAAGGTGGTAATCGGATGGCGCAAGGTCAGGTCAATAAGGTGGATGGCACAAAGTCTCCCACCCAAATTGCCGTATGGAATCCCTGGTCACTCGCGCGACATGCTGCTGGCGTTGTCATGGAGGAAAAGCATACCTCATCAATTCTGGCTCCTTCTGGCGCAAAGCTTTTTGCTGCGAGTATAGGTATCCAGTGACCGTTTAGTAGCAGTTCATGATGAACCACTTGACGACCTGTCCACCAAACACAAAGCATAATATTGCGTGGGTGCATAGACGGTCTTGCGGTTGAGGTTCAGCATCCTGAGGAGACAACCAATGTCTGGAACGCTTGGGAGTTTCGTACAGAACCCACTTTTCATCACTGGTAAGCGCTCGATTGAATAAGGATGCGGTACGGTGGCGAGAAACAGCGATACGCAGTCTGCCACTCGTTGTTCCTTGTGCACCTTCAACAGCGTTTGCGGAACCCACTTGCTCAGTTTGTACGTCTTACCTAGGCGGTGCAGGTGAAGTCTTACTGTTTCATCGGAAACGTTTAACTGTCTTGCAAGTTCACCACATGTTAGACTACTGTCCTCTTCAATCACTGGCCGCCTTCAGAACTCCGTCCACTGCGAGTCTCATCATGGGGAAACAAATCTCCCGACTTGAATTTTCGAAACCAACGCCTTGCAGTACGTTCATACACATTACTATCCCCAAACGCTTGATATATGCGGCGACTTGATGCAGCTGCTGATAAGCTCACTTTGAAAGCAAACAGCCCCAAACGAGATCTCTAGACACTTCCAGCATTCTCACAGCTGTCCGGCTTATAACTGATGGCCGAGCACGGTACGCGTGTTTTTTTATAACGTCCGATGTTTCTGCTTCCAGCTGTCCGAATTTGAAAACCATTACTACACGCATTTCGTATATATTTCAACTTCATTTAATGACTAATCAAAAAACGGACAGAATTTTTTTAGTTAACATGTATATGGCATTAAAAATGTTAAAAAAATGAAAAGAAACGTTTAAATTCATAACAAACAATTAATCCAAACTAAAGTAGTTTAATACTAATTGCCATTAAATAGATTTCAAGAACATCATTTAGTCACTTTTGTTTTTTAGACATGGAATTGTGTCACTTGGTGTCCACTGTAGCTTGCCTGACATTTCAGCTGACCTGATAAAGTTTTTTATGCCTGCCAAGATTAAAAAATTTCGAAAAACCAATAATATTCTGGATCTCATAAATACTTATTGAAAATATACTCCTTTCATTTTCTTTGATAAAGTCCCTCAGAGAACGAAACACGTCGGCTAAGATAAATTTTCCTTTTTTCTTTGACATAATAATAATAATAATAATAATAATAATAGTAGTAGTAGTAGTAGTAGTAGTGAATTATCGTTAAAACAGTAACAAGCGAAGTAATATTAATTGAAAAGGAAAGTTAGAAGAAAAATATCACGATTTTAAGCACGAAAGAGCATGCTTGTAGGGACCGAATAAAGTAGAAATTATCCCGGCCTTTATGGACGTGTTTATAACAGGGACAGATACACCCCCACAAAAAAAATATAAAGATAAGACTGAGACCGTGAGTCGAACTGAGATGACTAAGAAAACACAACGGTCACACCAGAATTCTGAAAAATTTTTTCGTTGATATGCGGTGGTGAAGAAATATCAGGACCCATGTTTGGTATGACAGAATCATCATCGTTCAATTAAGGTATCAAATATGTTTGAGAAGGAAAAGATAATAATAATAATAATAATAATAATAATAATAATAATAATAATAATAATAATAATAATTGTAACATAGCAATCAAGGAATTTGAAAAACTGTCAAAATATAAAGACCTGGAAATTGAAATAGAAAAAATGTGGAAATTGAGAACAAGAGTTGTGCCAGTGATAGTAGGTGCACTTGGAATGATAAAAAATGGAACAAGACAACACATTGAAAGAATCCCTGAAAACCCCAGCTTAAGAGATATACAAAAAATTGTCTTATTAAGTACAGCCCACACACTAAGGAAAACTATATCTATGTAATGCTGGGGATGATAGGGAAGATAGAAAAACATGAAATGAAGCCATAACAACACGCCACTACCTGCCTTAGGTCTCCCCGCAGACTTGGTTGGTAGTGAGACCAAAGCAGAAATCGAAATATGATGATAAAATGACAGAATAATAATAATAACTAAACAAACGGGACCATTGCTAACATCAACGGGTTAGAAGTTATGTTTGCCACAGTTTCATAATTTCGGAAGAGAAATTTGAAATTTGAAATTTGAAGTCTGATTTCATACGTCAAATAACAAATTATACTAAGAAAAATATAGCTACATATAACCGCCTACTGAGTTGCGTTTCACTCTTCATACATTTTCATACATATATATTGTCGCGAGAAACAGTTATGTAATAGCTGCTTATTATCGCATAGGACTACTTCAGCATCCAGACGAGACACCGCGTCCACAAATGGTCAGAAACCTCAAATATGTTGAAATATACCTTCTCGATAAATGGCCTTCTCGATAAATGGCCACAATGTTTTGTCAGTGTGACCTTGCAACCACTTCCTATTAACACTTGATTCATTTCATGTCAGTAGAACTGGATTGTCACAGCTTTCGAAATATGGTTCTAAAACAAATTCTAGGCAAATTGTGTCCTAGGGCATGGTACATCATCCCACTGAAATAATAGATAGCCGTAGGAGAACACATCCTACAATGAGCTCGAGATTCGTTGATAGTTCTTCAATGTTCAATTAGTAACTTCACATGAACAGGTGTATACCCACTATAGTGGTGTTAATAATTGCAGAATTTTGTATCGTTAGCTCGCATAACGTATGGATGGTAAAGGGCATGGAACTGAACTTGTGGATGTGATTAGGCATTGAGAGATGATGCTAGCTGAGACAGTGTTGGTTTACCGAAGACATCGTTAGGTAGTAACGACTTCCAACATGTATTTTTGGTACACCCGTAATGTCGTATATAAAAAGATGGCTCTACATCTTAATAAATAAATGCCATTAGACTGGCATCGATTATATTTTCAAAACCAGTAATTCTAAATTCAGCACCGGTTGATCCAGTATATATATATATATATATATATATATATATATATATATATATATATATATACTGGATGTGCGTTGTGGAGCAGTGAGGATGTGCATAGGGAGCTGAGTTCGAATTCCAGTTGAATTCATTGCATTCACTTACGCGCAAATACCTTTGGGAAAAGTATTAGTCCGTCTCTTCCTTCCAGTTATGGGTTAAATAACAGGACACATTGGGTTCTATAGCCTTGACTGGCAACCAGTCTACCGCAGAAAGCAATGGCAACCTATTACGTGATAATATTCTGCCCAGTCAATCATGTCCCTTTCGAGATATGAACGCCCAAACGTGTTTCACGTATGGTACTTAACTGACTGATATATATACTACTGGCCAAAATTATTAGGCAACTCCAGTGTTTTAAAAGAAATGATGCATTTCACACTATTTTTAAGTGCATAATTCTAAATGGAATGTGCATTGTGGTGTAGTGCATATCGACAAAGAACAACAAATCGGGGAGTCGATTTCGAATTCCAGTTAAATTCCTTGCATTCACTTATACGCAAATACCCTTGGGGAAGGTATTAATCCGTCTCTTTCCTCCACTTATCGGTTAAATAATAGGATAGATTGGGTTCTATAACCTTAGCTGGCAACTAGTCGACCGCAGAAAGCAACGGCAACCTACTGGGGGATAATCTTCTGCCCAATCAGTCACGTCTCTTTCGAGACATGATCGTCCAAAGCGTGTAAACGTATGGCACTTAACTGAATTCTACATGAAAATAGAATGTTCTTTTGTAATTATTATGTTGCAAAATTTTACAAGGCAAGGAAGTAAAGATGAACTCGTCTGAATCAACCTAAATTTTCTTCATTCTATCATTGATGAAACTGCAATATAGGTAATTATTAAATATTTATAAATTTATTTGATGCACATTGTATTGTGCAGTATTAACAAAAGAACCATTCTATTTTCATTTACAATTATTGACTTGGCAATAAATACTAAAGAATAGTATGAATACATCATTTTTCTTAAACTCTAGGGTGGCTTAATAATTATCGCCGATAGTATATATATATATATATATATATATATATATATATATATGTCAATCCATCTATATATATATATATATATATTTCAATCCATCTTTTATGTAAGTTTCCTTAAAAATGACTGATAAGTTTTTTGGGTGAATGTTTTTACATAATTTTTCATTTCATCGCATGTCATGTTTCTTCTTTTCATTAGAAAAAAATTTTATAAAAATTGTCCGAAAGTTTTAGTTATTCATACGCTTTCGGCTATAATTTTGTCCATTACCAGGGAATAATTTTATTTAATGGAATTATTTGCAATACATTTCGTAGTGGATTAATTATTCGTTTTTTATTATCCTTGATAACATAACATCCTTGATTCATAACATTTTCTTTTAATATATATATATATATATATATATATATATATATATATATATATATATCATAATGATAATCCACGTATACTGTCTTAATATGTATAGGAAAACTACTAAAAAGTTGTAAGTTAAGAATGTTTTTTTGGCAGTATTTATTATTTCTATTGTTATATATATATATATATATATATATATATATATATATATATATATATATATATATGTTTGATATCTCAAACCGGCCTCGGCCTTTCAGTCACAAAGCCAAGAATAAATAAACTGGCACTGGCACAAGGACAGGCAATACAAGCTCCACACTCACATTAAGAATCTACATATTTACTTGTATCCAAACATATAAAGTATATAAAATAGACACACACATATGATTATGCTTCTATATATTGATATTAATTCATAAAATATAAGTAATATATATATATATATATATATATATATATATATATATATAGGAAGAAAGACCGAGAAAGGAAGAGGGAAAAAGAGAAAGAGAGAGGGAGAGAGACACAGAGAAAAAAAGAGAGAACTGGCTTTATGTAGTAATAATAAAATGGTGTCGATGAAAAAATAAATAAAAAACAATTGATATAATGAATAATTATATATTTGTTAACCACCGCTCATTTCTACTAGGAGTTTCATGTTTATAGCAATCGTTAGGTACAAATTAATAATTTAGATTTTCAGTAAAAACAATATCCATGTCTGAACTTACAAACTTCATTTACAAACCTATGATCAAAAGCGAATGAAAAGTTAAACTTATTTTTACTATAAATGATCTCTTTCTAAGAATATTCCTCAACTCAATAAAAAATCAAAAGTAAGACACCTATTTTCCAACTTTTATTAAACAGCGGATATTTAAATACAGTGGAACCTGTCGTATGCGATCACCCCTATTGCCATCAAAAACTGGTCGCATACAACGGGTAGTCGCTCACTAAAGGCTCATAGTCATGACCTATTTACGCCAGGAACGTATATTCCACTCATCAGAATGTACATATTAGAATTTTGCCATGTAATCTGGTAATAAATAAATGAGAACATAAAAAAATAGCGTAACTTTAAAGAAATTTATTCAGCATATTTCTTTTTAAAAATTTTAAAAACGTATTTACAACGATCAACAAGAAACTAAAATATTTATTTACAAAAAATATTTATCAGGTGGACTTAAATAAAAGTCAGTTATTGCTTTCCTTTTCGTGCCTGTACTAGTACTATCCATTTTTTATAAAATATGTAGATTGGAAAAATTCGCGAAGTATAAGGTTTCAGTTTGTCTCTTAGAAGTGAGTGATAGCAAAAGAGAATCTGCGATAATACATGGAAAAATAAACAAAACAAAACATACAAAAAACTGACAGCGATCGTGGGTGGGGGTAGAGAAACAGAGAGATAGAGATAGATATACCTACATTGAAATAGAGTTGATAGACTCACACACACACACAAAAAGGAACGAAAGAGCTAGACATTTGAGAAAGGAACATTGCTATCCGTGAATTTATCCAAGCCAGTACAGAGACTGCGATAAATCCCTTGAACATGTCAAATTCAATATATGTTGCACAAAACAGCCGATGTTAAACTGTGAAGTGAATTCAAGCAAGAAATAACAGGATGATACAACACTACAATAACAAAACAACGAGGAAGTTCCTGACTTAGATCAAATAAAAATGAAATAGATTACTCCTTTAGTTTCTCCTAATTTAGAAGTTCGCAGTGTACGACCAAAATGAATTTTGTTAAAGCGGTCGCTTGATCAGTGATTTTCACTCGTTGATGTTAATCGCGTTCTATTGGTGGTCGCTCACTAAAGGTCAATTAACATTAGCAAATCGCCCGTGCATAGAAAGAACGGTCGTTAACAACAGGTGATCGCTGACGAAGATGGTCGCATACGGCAGGTTCCACTGTATATGAACACCCACATTTTTTTTTTTCTTAAAGTGGATCTCGAGAAACAAAGTTTGAGCCTTGTGGCCGTGCAGTATAATCTGATTGGTTGAATGCTGGGAGCGGTTCATTTCTACATTTGTGTCGCCAGTCGAACACAGCGCTGACTCACAATGATTTAATGGCCAGCCTTCATTTGCTTTTGTAAACTGACTTTCGAACGAGCTGGGAAAATTTATTAGCCACGCACGGGGTTTAACTAGAGTTTACGTGTCCATGATCTCTTCTCGACTAGGCATTTAGACTAATGCATTTTCAGGCTATCATTTTTGTTTAAAGTCTTTGCTTATTTCCTTGAACAGATGCTTTCTCTTTTGCTAGCATTTTCATTCATTTTCACTTTCTATACGTAATTCAGGATTTCTTTCAATATCTATTTCCTCGCTTTTCTTTTCCTATTATTTATTTAGACTCTTCTTTTTCTTGTTTCTTTCTTTCTTTCTTTCTTTATTTTTTTCTATCAACATTTCTTAATATTGGTTTATATGCTTCATTCTTTCTATATTCATTATTTTGGTTTTCTTGTTTTTTATATTAGTATCTATTTTTTTCTGATATTTACATTTTTTTTATTAATCTTTCTTTCTTTCTCTTTCACTTTCTTTTTGTTTTCTTTTTACTTTGTTTTATACTTTCTACTAGCAGTATAGCCCGGCGTTGCTCGGGTGTAATGAAAGCTTTAAAACTAATCCATGGTCCTGGAGCTCAGACTTTTTGGACGTTGGCACAAAAGACTAAAAAGCAATAGTTGTTTCCAGTTAAAGCGAAACCGTAGACGGAATGAAAAATGAATGGATGTAAGTCAAATTTAGATTTCCTCGTATCGATATCAAATAAGTATTTTTCGTCGTAAACTGAATTTTGAAGGCTAAATAAGTCCTCTGAGTAAATAGTATCCTTGCTGAGACTAAGAACTACAATTATACCTACTTAGAGCCAATCCCGAAGCAAAAATAAAAATAAAACGACTGACATACACGCAGATAAACAAACACACAAACATCTTGCCTTATATATATATATATATATATATATATATATATATATATTATCGATTTTCTACACTATTGTAAGAACTGCAACCTTGAATCTTCTGAATATCGTTTCTTATGTCTTCGTCTATGAGTGTATGAAATTTGATTAAAATCGGAACACTCCTTCTATAACCCGATTTTTTCGATTATCGATTATCGATATTTATTGGGGGTACCGCGATACAAAATCTAGCTAAGAACACTCGCAGACGCTTATAGTACAACTGTGTAAATTTTCAAGAAAATCCGTTCAGCCGTTTCGAAGTCTATAGGTAACGGACACACACAGACACACACACACATACACATACACATACACACACAGAAACAAAGTTCCATTTATAACTAATTTTAGATATTCCGAATTTCTATCTTTCTCTCATTTTCTATATTTTTTTAAGTATTCCTTTATTTTCTCTTTTTCTCTCTGTTTATTTATTTTCCTTGTATTTCTGTTTACTTTCGATCTCGCTTTCTTTCTTATACGTGATTTCTTTCTTTCTGTCTTATACATTGTTTTTTTTTTTTTTTTTTCGTATTACTTATTTTCTTCCTTTTTCCGGTCTGATTTTTAAATTTATTCATTTTTCTTTTCTTATAAAATTTAACATTTCACATCTTTCTTTTAGATTTTCACTTTATTCTATTTTTTTACTGTAATCTTTTTTGGACTTACCTGCTTCAATGTTTAATTCTTCCTGGAACTGATCTTTTCCTACCACAGTTTGATACTTAATCGTTTTTTTTTTGGGGGGGGGGGGGTGTTTGTTTTGTTTTGTTTTATTTCATCTAGACTTTTATTGTATTTCAGTTTAAACAGGAATCTAGTTTTCACATAGGCCAGTGTTGTCATTATGTTTTTTTAATCATTTTACCCCAAGCAAGGCATTCTACTGCCACTGTTGCGCAGTGGGTTACATAGGGGAAAGTGATGAGAAAGAGGGGTTAGTTATAGGAAATGTCAGGAGGAGGGTAACAGACGGATGAGAATACCGAGAATGGGGGTGTAGTGGATGGAGAAAAGTCCTTGAGAGAATGGATGCGAGTTAGAGAGATAGGAGATGTCTATTGACCATACATTTAAATTCCTGGAGATTGTAGCTGTCGGGGAAGTAAGTATATGGAAGGGATTTACACAGTTCGGAAGTGAGTGAAAAGAAGCTGTTAGAGTAGAAATTGTGGTTACATTTTATCGGTTTCACTGTAAAATGGTGGGACCTAGTTTCTAATCTAGTAGCTCGTGTAAATTCATAAATAGGGGGCACCAGTTATCTAAGTTCATTGGAGCAGAAGCCGTGAAAGTATTTAGATTTAGCCCATAACATTTAGCAATGCACTAGGGTGAGAACAAAACTAGAAACATTTCATAAATTATTATTAAAATGTACTTTTTCATCTCTAAAGTCGGACAGTAACAAAATATCTACTTAGCTTTTCACCGCATCGACAACCGATGGGAAGGCGCCTTGTAGAACAAGTATTAGCAAAATTACCACAGTGAGTTCGATTCTTACTGACCTCTGTTGTTTGTTACATTGTAATTATCAATTAAGCATTAGATATTTCGAGTTATTTAACTGATAGAAATGTGAATAAACAGGCAGATATTTGCAATACAATTGATAGAAGAATCATTTTGAAAAGTCATGTGAAAGAATTCAAGTGAACCACACCAGGGCTTGCAGTTCAATATAATGTTACACAAGGTCTGTAACGAAAGACTGCCTGAATGAGAAGGTCTTGGTTACAGTCTAATTGTTTTTGAGATGCAAAGTACGAATAGCTTGTTCCAAAGATGAAGAGTAACTAGGGTTCAATAGTTTGTGCTAAAGAGCAAAGGTAACATCTGTTTAGTATTGCCACCAAGACTTACTAAGATTAAATTACCAGAATGCTCAACAGGAAATTTGAGCGTTAATTGTTTGGGCACATGAAGGAGACACTAACATAACCGTTATCCTATATCGATAATTAGGTGAAAGATTAAAAATTATAGCAAAAAATATCACATTCCCTCAATCAAATATTAGTTTAGCGAAAGGAATAAATTGATTTTGTCGACTATATATAAAACAGTGGAGATGGTACGGAGATTTAGGTTATTTCCTTAAAAGTTTATAAGATACAGTCACCGTCACTTTCATCCATCCGATAATGTGGGTATTTGTGGTTTGTTTTCATGTGTTTTGTGTGGAGGCGTGACTATGTCACTGATCTGTACTCTTTTAGTGATCATGTATCTTGAGACTGCTGTTTAAACTCGTTGTATTCTGCACAGTGACAATATGAATTTATATATATATATATATATATATAGTCATCCGTAGACAAATCTGTTTCACTGTATCATAGCTCATCAGTACGTTTAGAGAGCCGATTGCTTTTTACCGAGGATTGGAACCCGACCGAATAGGCGTCAGTCGGCGATTCTACCGCTGAGCTACGGGCGTTCGGTAGACTATTATCATTAGCGTGTATATTATCATTATACACGCCCAATATATATATATATATATATATATATATATATATATATATATGTATGTATTATAAATTTTTACTTTAGAACATGTTCAAATTACAATCTGCTACAAAGTGTACATTTTATTCGACATTGAAAGGACAACGCCTCATCAGATAGTAAACATTATTTTTTAAAAGAGATGGAAAATTCTCTTATCAGAGAATATAAAAAAATTTACATAAAATAAAAGACAAAACTTGTCAATATTATTTAATGAAACATGCATTAATATCGTACTTCAAACAAGTGACCATACCTCAGAGGTAGAATCGACAACTGACTTTTATTCGGTCGGGTTTCAATCCTGGGTTAAAAAGCAATCGGAGTCTAACCGTAATGGTGAGCTGTGATACAACGAAGCAGATCTGTCTGCAGATGACTATATATATATATAATTAACAAAGGAAAAAAGTTTTTTTTCACTTATTGATTGATGTCACCTTCAGCATTCCGACTCCAGAGATTCGTAGACGGACAATCAAAATATAACTCCTTCCATTCGTCAAGTGGGATGTAAATAATATACGTTTATAAATATAGGACAGTGAAAAAGTAAAAATATTACCTTTTTGTCTTTTATTTCTTTGTAATTTTAGGATCTTAAAAAATTGTTTATTTTTTTTGTTTTTTAATCATTTCACCCCAAGCAAGGCATTCCACTGCCACTATTGCGATTGGGGCTACATAGGGGCAGGTAAATAGGAAGCGTAGTTAGATATAGGAAATGTCAGAAGAGGGTGATAGATAGTTGGGTGGGTGGGAAGAGTGCTTGAAAGAATGGAAGTTAGTTTGTTAGGAGGTGTCTATTGACCTTACATTTAAACTCCTGGAGATTGTAACCGTCGGGGAAGAAGTCATGTGGAAGAGAATTTCACAGTCGGGAAGTGCGAGAAAAGAAACTATTGGAGTAGATGTTGCGGTTGCATTTTATCGGCTTCACTGTAAAAGGGTGGGATCTATTTGCTAATCTAGTATCTCGTGCAAATTCGAACCTAGTGGGCACCAGTGATCTAAGTTCATTGGAGCAGAAGCCGTGAAAGTATTTATAGAAGAGACACAGGGAAGCCACATTGCGCCGGTGAGAGAGAAACTGCAGGCGGTCTGCTAAGACGGTATCGATCACATTACAGACCCTCCGCTGTACCTTGTCTAGAAGCCCAAGTAGAATAGCAGGGCACCCGACCAGATATGGCAACAGTATTCAATGCACAGGCGGATGGTAGATTTATAAATGTGCAGGAAAGATTCAGACGAAAAAAACCTCCGGGCCCTGCACAGAGAACCGACTTTTATAGCAGCGGATTTGGCAATGGATTCGATATAGTCATTTCACTTGAGGTCCGCTGAAAGTGTGAGACCAAGGAGGCGTAGTGTTTTACTCTCTGGGAGGCAAGCCTGTCCATGTTCAAGTACTAATCGAACAAAAACGATTAAATCTAATTCCCCAACTTCTTTTCGCTAATCATTTACGTACAGTCAGTTAAGTGCCATACGTGATACACGCTTTGGGTGATCATGTCTCGAAAGAGACATGACTGCCTGGGCAAAAGATTATCCCGCAGTAGGTTGCCATTGCTTTCTGCGGTAGACTGGTTGCGACCAAGGCTATAGAGCCCAATCTGTCCTGCTATTTAACCCATAACTGGAAGGAAGAGACGGATTAACCCTCTAGGGCCATTCGTATCATATTTGATACAGTATTTCCCTATAAGGAAACATTTGGTATTTCCCTATAAGGAAACATTTGGTATTCATTGACTGAGCAGTCAGTACTGCTTTCATTTGAAATTTATAAAATATTTTTCTTTCAAGGCTTGTTTTCATACTGTATCAAATATGATACGAATGGCCCTAGAGGGTTAATACCTTTCCCAAGGGTATTTGCGCGTAAGTGAATACAATGGATTCAACTGGAATTCGAACTCGGCTCCCCGGGTTCTCGTTCCGAGCCGACAACCACTGCGCTACAACACACATCCAATCATTTATGTTAGTCACGTTTCCCATTTTATTCCCATTTCTTTCTTTTTTTTTTTTTTTTTTTTTGAGACTTTCTAATTTCGGATGTGAATGTGATTATTTTTCTTAATATCTAATTTGGACTTCTTACTAAATTACTTTTCAATTCAAATACACAGGTTCTAATACCAAAATAAGGTAAATAATATCTCGATCCGTTCATATCGAAAGAAGCCTTCGAAGCAAAACTAATTTACTGAACATTCTAGCAAGTTTAAAAAGACGAAATAAATAACCCTTTGGCTGTCCAGCTGAAAGGAAAATTTAACGTAGTAGTTAGAGGCAAAATACAGTTTCTTATTTAACAATGGCGAAAAGAAAATTAACATTAAATACGAGAAAAACAAGAATGGCTGGCCACTTACAAAACAGATAAACTTTGAACTGAAGTCGAGTGAGAAATTCCAACAAACAGTGACACCAAAATATTTCAACTCATTTCAATAGTGGCGGCCAGTCGACTGAATTGTTAGCATGACCGAGCACGAAAAGAGAGGGACTGAGAGAGAGAGAGAGAGAGAGAGAGAGAGAGAGAGAGAGAGTGCTTTTTTTTGTTTTGTGTTTTATTCAAAGAAATTTCTTTTACTGGAGGATATGTTTTTTTTGTTTTGTTTTAAAATTCCTTGGTCGTCTTTTTTGCTCGGCCATTGTCTAGTTAGTTGACACTCCGCGCATATACAGCACGTAGTATCCAAAAAGATAAAATAATTCTTCTATCAACTGGTTTAGCACGTGTTTTTTGTGGGGTTGGGAACAACTTTAATAGTAAGTCATGGTTTTGCTTTGATTTTATTTTAATTTTTTGTTGTGGCTAATTTTAAGTTTCATAGTTATTTGAACGAGTGCTTTTATTGTTTTGTATTTTTTTCAAAGAAATTTCTTTTACTGGACTTTAACAAAGTTAAAACTTAGTTAACTCAACGCCCCTACTTTTTCTTTTTTTTTTTTCAATTGGATTAGATAGACTAAACTATCGCCCGGTTCACACCACACCTACGTCTATTGAACAGGTGTAGAGGCTCATCTCTTGTTCTCTGTTTAGGATGTGGTTTCCGGCTTTCTCTTTTCCAATCTTTTCAATTTTCCTTCTCTTTTTCTTTTCAATTGGAGTAGATAGACTAAACGATCGCCCGGTTCACACTCCACCCACCTCTATTGTACAGATGCAAATGTTCATCCCTTGTTCCTTGTTTAGGATGTGGTTTCCGGCTTTCTCTTTTCCAATCTTTTCACTTTTCTTTCTCTTTTATTTCATTTGGAGTAGATAGACTAAACTATCACCCGGTTCACACTCCACCCACGTTTATTGTACAGGTGTAGAGGCTCATCCCTTGTTCCCTGTTTAGGATGTGGTTTCCGGTTTTCTCTTTTCCAAATCTTTTCACTCTTACGTAGCCCCCCGCCCATCAGTGGCGTTACCGCCTTGCTCGGGGTGATATGATTTTAAAAAATGCAGAGTTAGTGTCAGAGTTAAAAGAACTCGATCTCATGTTTGATTTGAGATATTAATAGTTACAAAGTCAGATGAATCTATTTATTTTGAATCTCTGACGCTATACACACTCCTAGAAAGCAGACTCACAGGTAATTAATATCAAAATATTAAACTAAATAAATCTTCGAATCATAATAACAAAAGTGTGTTACACATCTTTAGAATTGCTTTTCATTAAATATCTTTAAATTTTGTCCTCAAAATTCCAGTTCATTCTTAAATTTCACTTGTTTACAACTTTTTTGCACAAACATTTGCGTTAATCGTAAATATGATAGAAGTTTTGTTTTAAGAAATGATGTGTTAGATCTTTTTTACTTGACAATCGGTGGAAGAGTGATGACATACATGTGCATACATAAATACATACAGACATACATACATACATACATATATGTTGTGTGTGTGTGCGTGATATGTAGAAATTTGTCACTTAGTGTTATTTCAGTAAAAAATTATATTGTCGTCAAGCTAAGAGACAAATGAATTCTAAATTAATTCTGTTAATGCTCTCTTCTTACCTTGATATCGAGCATTATATCACAAAAGATGTTGGCCTAAAATATCTTCCCACAACAATTGAAAAAATAAAAGATTTTCACTAGACAACACCATTATAATATGTGTGTGTGCGGTGTGTGTGTGTGTGCAGTGTGTGCGGTGTGTGTGTGTGTGTGTGTGTCTGTGTGTGTGTGTAAATGCACAAGAACAACTTGTTTTAATAATCAACTTTTAAATTTGTCTTGCTATTAGTACACCAATTCTGGTGCTGATCTACAATGCTCACCTATGTCAATCACCAACAATACTCACAGCCACCCCCATTAACGCCTCCACCCCACCTTCCCTATATATATATATATATATATATATATATATATATATATATATATATATACTTGTGATTTTCAGTATTCAGAAAAGTGAGCAGTTGTCGTTCATACTATGTCGTGCTGTGATGGGGACAGACGATTGATTTCAGTGGATTGTCATGACGCGACCTTTACTTGTCTCGGTTGAACGATGAAAACATGTGTCATTAAAAAAACTTCCAATGTTTTCTACACCCATCGATACAACAAAAATAGGAAAAATGCTAAAGTCAATCTTTATTGTTTCGTACTAAAATACGAGGTCAATTCGAGAGTAACACAAGTTGTACAAGCGCGTCGTATTCCAGGCCACCTGTAAAGAGAATGTAATTTTTTTAAGTACATACAAGGTCAGGTTTCAATCTATAAGCTGACACCTCACTCAGGGACTAAGCATTCGCATAACGCACCCAGTACACGTGATCTATGTGCATACTTGTAAAATTTTAATCATTTGTGCTGAGTTAAATTAGTTTTCAACTGATCAGCTTATGACTATTTGGAGATTCATGAAGAATGAGGATTCTTTTTCTCTGGCAGATGCAAACTGATATAATGTTGGAATTATTTCGAACTTTTGTTCTCATCATGGTTGATATAGGTGTTATAATAGACACAACGTTTCGTCCAAGTACCATCTGGTCATCATCAGGTGTCTATAGATTGGCTGATATGAATTATCTCGTTTATTGCGAAATATCCTGTAAAATTCTTTCAAGATTATTCCAAGATTATTGAAAATTACTCATCACAGAAATAAATTCAAATTATGACAAGTGCACGAATCCACTAACATAATCCAGGTGTCAAAATACACCTGACACTGAATATAAAATGCTCCAAAAATACACCACTAAAGTCCTTTGGACAGTGGCGTAGTGTATATAGTAGTTGATTATACATGTGTTAGTATCATCTAGTGGTCATGTGTTCGTTCATTGGACTTTCGTAGTGAGAGTACCAAATTCCAACAGGAAAATACAACAAATGATTTTACAGAATATTTCGAAATAATCAACGAGATAATCCATATCAGCCAATCTATGAACACGTGATGATGACCAGAGGGTACATGGTCGAAACATTGCGTCTATTATAATACCTGTACCAATCAAGAAAAGTTCGAAATAATTCCAAGATTATTGAAAATTACTCACCTCAGTAAAAAAAATACAAAGCCAAATATTTTTTTCATTGAGAATCTGGTCAAGATGTTTCCGTTAATATTGTTTTTATAATCAAATCCCTCCAAGCAAGGCAGCCTATTGCCAGTGGTGCATAGGAGGAAAGTGATGAGAAAGAGTAACAGGTTACAGGGTGTGTCAGAAAGTGGGTAAGAAAAGGATTAAGATACTCAGAGTGGAGTGGACGGAGAAAGGATCCTGAGAGAGAGAGAGAGAGAGAGAGAGAGAGGATACAAGTTAGCAAGATAGGAGCTGACTATTGACTTTCCACTTAAAGTATTGTAGAGATTGTAAATGTAAATAGAAGAGAATTCCACAGGCGGGAAGTACAAGAAAAAAGCTGAGTAGAATTTGTGTTTACATTTTATTGGTTTCACAGAAAAGTTTATATTTTATTGGTTTCACAGTATATGAGGTCATTATGGCGAATTTTGCTCTCTTTTGAACTTAAGTAGTCTCTAAATCATGGCAAAAGTTAATACATGACATTAATCTTTTATAAAATGATTGTTTATTACTGAGATTACCTATAGAACCTGCCATTTCGCTACCAGCCTAATACCGATTCTTTCATTATCTTTCATGAATATATTTTGTTCATATGAGGAAATGCGCAAGAGAAAAATATTGAAATATTTTTTTATACTGAGGAATTATGAACAATGCTTGGCTAATTTGAACCGCTGTTTGCATTTCTAAATGTTACTATAGACGTAAATGTTTGGCTAATCATTCTTTAAACATCTTCACGTGTCCATTAGTATAACTTTTGTGTCAGTTATTTTGTTACGTCTTTCTTTTTGGTGTCGGTTCATGATCCTTCATTCTAAACCAGAACATATCGTTTATACTAACTGAATCAGGGATCGAACACGCGGCAATTCGATGACTTCAACGTGTGGCTAAAAAACGCTCATGTTCACTATGCTATTAAAAATTTTGGCAATTGTTTATTTTTAGATTCCTTAAATCTGATATCACACGTTTGAGATATGACTGTCAGGGCAGTAGGTTATCCTGCAGTAGATTGCTATTACTTTCTACGGTAGACTGGTTGCCAGCCAAGGCTATAGAACCCAATTTGTCCTGTTATTTAACCCATATCTGGAGGAAAGATACGGATTAATTCCTTTCCCAAGAGTATTTACGCGTAAGTGAATGCAAGGAATTTAAACCCTGCTCCCAGATTTCCGAGCCGAGAACCACTGCACTACAACGCACATCCGTATGTCTATGGTAAGAGTGCATAAAAAAACTATCGGTCCTTCGAGAATATAAATTGTTGTTGAATAATACCTAGAAATTACTAACTTGCGAGAAATGTTGCCCAATGAGTCGACTCAACTGATTAGACTTACGAGTCAAGGCGAGTCGTGACCAGCAGTTCAAGTTGTACTCTGTTGGACCGGACCCAGGTTATAGAACCCAATCTCTCCTATTATTTAACCCATAACTGGAGGGATGTGACGGATTAATATCTTTCCTAATTCCAGTCAAATTCGTTGTATTCACTTACGCGCAAATACCCTTAGGAAAGATATTAATCCGTCACATCCCTCCAGTTATGGGTTAAATAATAGGACAGGTTGGGTTCTGTAACCTTGGCTGGCAACTAGTCTACCGCAAAAATCAATGGCAAATTACTGCGAGATAATCTTCTGCCCAGTCAGTCGTGTCACTTTCGAGACATGATCGCCCAAAGCGTTTATCACGTATGGCACTTAATTGACTGATTATAACAATTGCAATGTGAGGGACAAGCATTTTGAATGTACTAAAATGCCAACCATTAAAAAATAGAATTATTTAAATGTAAAATTAATAAAAAATCGAATTATTCCATAAAAACATTTCTAAATTTAACTTCTATGTATTTGTGTAGTTGGTCACTCTATTCTTGCAATTCAGGTTTTTATTTTTGTACAAAACTGTAATAGTTTTATTTTTTATTTAAATTTAAATTAAAATTTTTCGATGATGATGATTGCAAAGCGAAGAAATGTAGACGCTAAGTGATGAATTTTCCGAAATACTTGGACATCGGATTACTTCTTCATCAACGACAGTGAGAACTCGGTTTATCTCATATTCTAAAAAGTTTTGCTGGGAATAATGTAGCAAATATTAAGCGACATTGCGAGACGCGCCATTTTTAAAATTTTAGGAATTTATTGGACAAGCAGGGAAAGATTAAGCTCAGCGGTTGAAATATAGATTTGAAAAACAAACGTAATTTTTTTTTAAAGATAAAAAGCGAAAACCTCTCTAAAAAGTCAATGTCGCCGATAAAATTCCGTAGCCATCTTTAAGAATATTAACTCAGAATTCCCCCTGATTCTAGAAAAATTATTTGACGGCTGCTTGAAGAAGAAATCTTTCGCCAGAATATGAAAAGTGGCAAGTGAATCTCCAGTTTCCAAGAACGCGGGAAACCAATCATCCTCTCCCAGTACAGGCCCATTACTCTTCTCAGTATCATCGGTAAAAGTTTTGACGGAAAATCGTCGAGCACTTGGGCACGAACAACCTCTTGTACGAAAGGAGCATGGGTTTTGATCCCCACGATCCACTGATGACGGATCTAACTACCATTACATACAGAATTAGTGGGGTCCTTAATGATGCACATACTACAAGAACCATAGCATTAGTTATCTCGAAGGCCCTCGACAAGGTTTGACACAAAGGTTTACTAAACAAGCTCCCTCGCTTTGGAATCAGAGGAAGAGTTTTCTCTCTTGTATAATTCTTCATAACAGGCAAATCCCTTATGTTAGTCATTAACGGCGAATCCCCCGAAGCCCTGGCGATCAACGCAGGCGTTCTCCAGGGGTCACCTCTCGAACCAACTTTCTTTCTTTTACATAAATGATCTACCTAAAGATATACTCCGATCATTTGTAAACAGGTGTACCAATGATAGGACGATATACGGCATACCTCCAAAAGTCTTGACGATCAGAAACTAGATATTGACTCTTCTTCCGATCTAACAGTGATTTTTGGTGGAGAAAAAACTGGATGGTTACATTCAATCCCTCCAAACGAAATGGTTACCTTCTATCACCGCCGATCAGATCCCGAACTACCACCAGTCACGGTGAACGGATGTCCCCTCAAGTGATTACGGTACCTTGTGATGCTGTTGAGTCACACCCGACCTAAAGTAGCATTCCTACACACGATCCATCGCAAAACTTCATCTGTTCAATGTAAGTCATCAATGGAATCATTTGTTTAAAAAATAAGTACGTAGCAACCAAACAATTAATGGAAGATTTAATCTTTAGTATTTTAATTATATCTGTTAAAAGTAGATGTCAGTGTTATTTTCATTTTTGCATAATTTAGACAACAATTCATCCATCGCACGCTGTATACATGTTAAAATGAGATGTCATTGTTATATCTATATGTACGTAATTTCATCCATCGAAACGACATATATAATGTATATTTGGTCAGCAATCAGTTTTTCAAAGATGTTCCGTTGATTATAACAGACATAGAAAATTTATTTAGATTTTTAACATGTGTACAGGTTTCCTTTGGTGGGAATAAGGAATTGTAAAAATTATCTGTCGAATTCTTCAGCCATTTTCAAAGAGATTTGTTGTTAATTATTGTTAATTACCTTTCATGTTTTTCTATTTAAGATTCAATATATATATATATATATATATATATATATATATATATATATATATGATGTGGATGTATTATCCCACTGATGAGCTGTGATAGAGCGAAACAGACTTGTATGTGGATGACTAATATCTTATGCTCTCATTTTCAGATCTCTAAAGAGAACTTTAAAACAGTCCCCATTTCTGCGATTTACGCATTACTCCTCATAAATGAATTGAGTTCTTTCAGTGAATGTCATTTGTATACACCGCTTATATATAGCACGCTAAAATTTCCCTTCTCTGATACTGATAAAATTTAATTTTTCAACAAATTTGAATTTTTATATCCACAAGTAGAAAAGCATTAGTTCACGTCCAATGTGAATTTAGGTTATCTAAGCTCGTCTAAAAGTTTTGACATATAGGTTCGTAAATTCGCCTATCAATTGAAATGAGTTTTTCTGACAGAAAAACCATTATGAGAATGTCTTTATATCTAGGGCACATATCATAACGAGAACCAATTATATTTCAGGAGTGCTTATTCTTAATTATTCTGATTACATTTTTAAAATGTCTATTAAATTAGACGACTCTAGAAAATTTAATAGATTAGTTGATACTCCGTTTGATGGAACACTGAAGACGGTTATTTTTTTTTTAAGGCTTCTTGAATTTCACTAAATAATGTTAATTTCTAAATAGGTATGCGATACAATTCGATCTTTAGGTTACCAACATGTAGGGTCTACGTAAAATTTATAAATTGAATACTCCACTAATATCCATTTATCTATGTTGTTTCTGTCCAACACGAGTTGGAAAGATGACTTATTGAAATGTTCGATCTTGTTCCGAAGTTTTATTCAGGTTATTTTCTTCCAGACTTTTTTCAACTTGCGTCATATATACGTAAATTACAGCGTTCTGCTAACATTGAATATCTTGTGTCATTCGTTATTTCTAGTCTATTCTCGAATGTCCCCTTTGATGAAACTATTGACATTTGTGCCGACTATCTATATTGAAGCCGCTTAAAACCGCCATCTTTTCCTAAGATGTGTTTTTGTTGAGCTGCTGCAGTCTGTCTCGTTCAGTTTCATCATTAACACGTATTGACAGATCGATGGAGTAACAATAGTTTGTCCACTGAGACCTCTTATGTATAATATTTTTGTAGAATTTCATGAGAAACAATTGTTTGATGCAGTTCAGAAACCATATTGTTACCCGTTTTCTGTTTCAGTTGATTTCAGTTGAAAATAAAGACAAAAATTCTCTAAGATTTGGATTTTTTATTAATTTGCATCTAAGCTTCCGATTCACATGTGCCATTTGCAGAGAGGTTATTAAGACGGTAACACAATAACATCCACCATCAGCGACGATTTCATTTTGTGTTGACATGAACATCCGCTAGGCAACGGCAATAGTTACCGAAAATAACAAACGCAGTTCGCAAATTTGCAATGCGGTTCTATGACGTCACACAGCGTGATAGCGCGAAATGACAACATTTCAAATGCAATGTAATGTGTTTTGACCAGATTTAAACGTGATTATTAAGTGTGGGTTGCTTGGATTTTAATGTAGATGGCCCCAAATATCTGAAGGTTCTTTTTATTGTGTGTATGAGTAAGGATTATTGTATTGTGTTTTAATTCACGCAAAAAGAAATTGCATTATTCTTTTTCTGCGTTTTCTTTTTCTATGTGCCGTGTCCCTTCATGACGTGACGTAACGATTGCTTTACACCGTTTCTTGTTATTTGTAGCACTTACGAAATCTTTCCTTCTTCTTACTTTTATGCATCAAAAACGAGTAATGGAAAAGAGATCCCTAGACATGGGCAGTGAAAGGAGAAGATTCATTCTACTCACTACAATATACTCTCTTCGAAATTCCTTGTAGCTTGAATAGGTCGACATACACATGATGAAGGACACATATCAAATATTATGACAAAAAAATGCATGTTGATAGTGCAAATAACTCTGCCTCGCAAAAATTCAAATGGAACACACACACACACACACACACACACACACACACACACACATCCAAATCTAAACTTATTTATAAATGGAACTTTGTATGTGTGTGTGTGTGTGTGTGTGTGTGTCCGTTACTTATAGACTCCGAAACGGCTGAACCGATTTTCTTGAAAATTTACACAGTTGTACTATAAGAGTCTGCGAGTGTTCTTATGTAGGTTTTGTATCGAGATGCCCCCGATAAATATCGAAAATCGATAATCGAAAAGATCGGGTTATGGAAGGGGTGGTCCGATTTTAATCAAATTTCATACACTCATAGAGAAAGACATAAGAAACGATATTCAGAAGTTTCAAGGTTGCAGTTCTTACAATAGTGCAGAAAATCGATAATATATATATATATATATATATATATATATATATATATATATATATATATAAGGCAAGATGTTTGTGTGTGTGTCAGTTTACCTCTCTGTATGTCCTTTATACAAATCCACAATTTTTATCCGATTCTCACCAAAATTCACACGAATATTCTTTAGGCTGAATCTGAGCTCCAGGACCATGGGCTAGTTTTAAAGCTTTCATTACACCCGAGCCACGCAGCGTTATACTGCTAGTATATATATATATATATATATATATATATAGTCGCTACCAGAAATACTGGAACAGCAACGCAAATTCTTTTGATTTGTTGTTTACTGAAGACATTTCAGATTAAGCGCAAATGATATGAGACAAGATGTCAGCATTTTAGCTTTTGATTCCTCGTATTTCCATTTAGAGATGTTAAACCACTTAGTATATACCACATTTCCTATCAGGACTCTCCATTTTTAGGTGAGCAAAAGTAAAGGAACAGTTAGACTTAAAGTTTATAACATTTAATATTTAATTGCATAAACATTGCTTTCAATAACTGCATCAAGTCTTCGACCAATTGAAATCGTCAAACTTGCGTTCTTCATTTTGATACTTTTCCTGACATTTAGTGCTGCCTTTTTCAGTTTTTTGTTTCAGGGGTTTTCTTACATCAGTCTCCTCTTAAGATGAAATGCTTGCTCTATTGGGTTACAGATTCGGTGACTCTATTGGCCTGTCCAAAACTGTTCATTTTCTTTCGTTGATGAAGTCCTTTATAGTGTTGGCAATATGCTTCGGGTCATTGGTCTGCTACATGATAATTTTCTCCTGGGTAGTATTGGTGAATTTCACTGGAAACTGGCGGACGAAATGTTTCTGTAGATTTCTAAATTAATTCTGCTTCTACTATCATGAGTTTATAACATCAATAAATATGATTAAGTCTGTTCTAGAAGCAGCCACGCCAGCTCATGGCAAGACACTGCCGTATTTCATAAATGAGCTTTGATGCTTTGGATCATAAGAAGATGCTTACTTTCTTTACAAGTTGACCTTTTCATTACTTTCGTAGAGATTAATCTTGGTCTTATCAGTTCATAAACCTTTTTTTCAGAACTTTTGTCGCTCATGTCTGTATTCCTTACAAATTCCAAACTGACCTTCCGATTCTTACTACTGATACATGGTATGGCCTCTATATTTCTGCTCTTGAATTCTTGGAAGGCTGGATTGTGATACCTTCGCCCATGCACCTGTGGTCCTTTTTAGTGTTGTCACTCACTTTTGTTCTTTTTTTCTTCACAACTCTAACAATGTTTCTGTCAGCAAATTGTGTTATTTTCCTTGGCCGACGTGTTATATATTTGTTGCTCATTGCAATAATAGTTTCTTTTCTGTTTCAGGACATTCCAAATTGGAATGTTTGCATTTCTTCCGTAGACATCTCTATCATGTTCATGTTTGTTTGTCCATTTTGACAAGAAATGCAGTCTTTACAGATGCAACCCAAAACTAAAACAAAGAGTAGTAATTCAGAGCTATTTAATTTTCAAACAATCAATCTAAAAGGCAACCGGTGGCCAAGACGAAACATTTGTCACGTGTTCCAGTACAAAGGTTGAAGAATCTCGGTCAACCACTTAGCCAACTCATGCTGTACGGAGCCCACCATAGACAAAATAGGTCTAAGGAGGACTCCTTCCTTATGGATCTGTGGAAGGCCGTACACCCTAGAGCGTTGCGAGCCTACGGGACTGATCCTGCGGTAGAGGTCTTTGTAAATCAAATTGTCCTTATACAAGGACAGCAGCCAACGTTGAATTTTGGCTTCTAATTGAACAAATGTAGTTTCAAACAAAATATGGCATATTAGAAATTCTTTAATAAATCTAAATATAAATACCAGGAAATAAAGATGAAATGAACAGTTGTATTATATTTATCTGTTCGTCTTATATATAATTGTTTTCCATGAACAACAAAGATGAAGAAATGTACGTTGTCTTTCCAGTAATTTTCTGGAAGGAACTATATATATATATATATATATATATATATATATATATAATGATTTGAACCCACAGAACGCACCAATAACCTTAAACAGAATAGCCGTCATAATTATCTCAAACCCAAGGAACCTTTCGGTCAACACTTATCAAGGGCTTCGTTGGCTTAATTATAAAGGGTCAAAGAAGAACAAAACAAAGCATTACTTACAATACTGGGAGAAGATAGTACTCGTTTAAAAGTAAACTTTAACGAAAAAAAAATTAAAATGTAAGGAGCGTGTATACATATAATTCCACAAGAGTGAAATAAAAAAAGAAAAAAATGTTACACTCACAACTCTCCAGTAATTGTAAGGAGCGGATGGACTGTTCTTTTTTTCCTTATCAGTTATTCTTTTCATAAAAATGGAAACCAGGCTCGGCTGCTAGATTTTTAGGCAAATAGCCTCCAAAACACGAAGATGATATGCCGATCGATCACTGTGCAAAACAGAAAACCAATTGTCCTCATACGAGGTGGTACATGCTTGAGTTTCCAGCAAGTGTTGGCCAATTGCTGACTCCAGAACTGCTTGGGTTGTTCATACAGCTCTAAGAGGGCTACCCGAACGTATGTTCGCGGGGACGTGTTGCGCAACCCGCGTCTCCAACCTCAGAATGGTTCGTCCTATATATGCCGCATCGCAGCAGCACTTATATTTGTAAACAACAGAACTTTTCCGAAAATAGGACAACCTATCTTTACTGAAGGATGGAAACACAGGCCTTGACTGGAAAACAACACGTAACTGCACCGAAAAATAACCTGACGAAACACATGCCGAAACTTTCTCGGTTACAGTTTGACATATTCTTCCAAGTCAGGGTAACTTTAAATACAAAGGACAGCGACTAGGTCCTTCAACTTTTGGTTCTTTGAAACCTTTGATCTTACGATCGATCACCCGTCTCACTACATTAGTTGGGTACCCGTTACCCCCGAAAATATTTTGCAAACGAGGTAATTCGCTGCTTAAACTCTCCGGAGAACAAATGTTAAGGGCACGGTGAACCAAAGTTTCAATTAGACCTTTTTTACGGGACTTAAGAACAAACGAGTTCAAATTAGTGTACAAACCAGTAAAGGTGGGTTTGTGAAAAACCGAAGTCACGAAAGCCCCGTCTCGGCGCTGAACACAGACATCCAAAAATGGGAAACATCCATCCTTCTCTATCTCCATAGTAAACTGAAGGGAGGGATGTAAGGAATTTGACTGAACGAGAAAATATTCAGCATCTGTAGCGTTGTCAAATAAGTAGAAGGTGTCATCGACATAACGTCGATATATCAAAGGCTCATCCACTTTCTCAAATAACAAACGCTCATAATATCCCACAAAAATATTTGCAAGAACAGGACCCAAAGGATTACCCATCGCAACCACGTCAGTCTGAGCATACATCGTCCCGTCAAAACTAAATTCGACCCCCTCAGTTACCAACCGCATACATTCTAAGAATTACACCTCGGGAATTACTGCGGAGCCTAAATTTCTTCTGTACAACATGTCTGCACAAATGTTTATAGTATCAGTTAATGGAACATTTGTGTACAAACTATGCCGTAAGATACCATAAATTTGTCTCTGGAGGAAAAGTTTAAGATTCTGACGAAACTAGAAAAACTGAAGGAGTCAAGAACATTGTACGTAGACAGTGCATCAGACAAAGGTTGAAGAATCTCAGCCAACCAGTTAGCCAACTCATGATGTACGGAGCCCACCATAGTCAAAATAGGTATAAGGGGGACTCCTTCCTTATGGATCTTTGGAAGGCCGTACATCCTATGGCGTTGCCAGCCTACGGGCCTGATCCTGCGGTAGATGTCTTTGGAAATCAAATTTTCCTTATACAAGGACAGCAGCCAAAGTTGAATTTTGGCTTCTACCTTACCGGTGTTGTCAAAGGTATCAGCAGGACCGATAACTGTAAATTTAGAAGGATCTTCCAAAATATTGTGTGTTTTAGTTAGATAATCCATTTTAATATTTGTTTTCATTAAAGTTTACTTTTAAACGAGTTCCATCTTCTCCCAGTATTGTAAGTACTCCTTTGTTTTGTCTTCTGTTTATAATTAAGCCAACGAAGCCCTTGATAAGTGTTGGTTGCCGAAATTATGACGTCTATTCTGATTAAAGATATATATATATATATATATATATATATATATATATATATATCCCTCGCCAGAAGCAAATGGATGTATCTACCCACACTGATGAGCTGTGATACTGCGAAACAGGCTTGTATGTGGATGACTAATATATATATATATATATGCTGAACCAATTCAAGTTCATCACAGTAGTATATTCATTCGATTTCAGAATAATCGTTTCGCTAATCGGTTGTGTGACCAAAAACACAAACCATGTAATCAGGGATGGCTCCCTTGGATGAAATAAGGCAGATTGCAGCATTGACTTCTTTTATTCTCAGTTTACTTTAACATGCCATTGCACGGCATTTTGCCACTGTATACAGATAGTTGATATATAGCAAGAAATCATGCTTAAAACGTTCGGAAATGAGTTTCGTTATTGTCATTTTGAAAATACGAATCAAGAGGAGGTTTTGGATAGAAGATGATTCCACCGATTAAAATTTCACTGTAAGTCCCGTAGAGCTAAACTCTGTGAAATTGTTCTCCATATCAGTTATTCTTTTTATAAAGATCGACACCCTTTGAAACTTTTTTTCCTTATCAGTTATTCTTTTCATAAAAATGGAAACAATTTGATATTGCTCTCCTTATCAGTTATACTTTTTTTAACGATCGAAATCCTTGAAAATTGCTCTCCCTATCAGATATTCCTTTCCTAACGATCGAAACCCTTTGAAATTTGCTCTCCTTATTGGTTACTCCTTTGGTAAACTTCGAAACCGTTTGAAATTGCTCTTCTTAACAGATAATTTTTCATAAGAAGAGAAAACATTTGAAAATGTCCTTATTATTAATTATTCATTTTATAACGATTTGAAATTTGCTTTCCTTATCAGTTATTCTTTTTCTAAAGATCGAAACCCATTGAAATTGCTCTCATTATCAGTTACACTTTTCATAAGGATCGTCATTCTCTTACAATTTCTTTCCATATCAGTTTTAATTTTCATATAGATCGAAATCACTGAAATTGCTCTCCTTATCAGTTATTTATTTACTAAGAATCGAAACCCTCTAAAATTCCTCTCCTTATCAGCTATTTATTTACTAAGAATCGAAACCCTCTAAAATTCCTCTCCTTATCAGTTATTTATTTACTAAGAAGCGAAACCCTCTAAAATTCCTCTCCTTATCAGTTATTTATTTACTAAGAATCGAAACCCTCTAAAATTCCTCTCCTTATCAGTTATTTATTTACTAAGAATCGAAACCCTCTAAAATTCCTCTCCTTATCAGTTATTTATTTACTAAGAAGCGAAACCCTCTAAAATTCCTCTCCTTATCAGTTATTTATTTACTAAGAATCGAAACCCTCTAAAATTCCTCTCCTTATCAGTTATTTCTTTTATAAGGGTTTATCGAATTTCATTTATTTTTTATCTGTAAATAGTGATTATTTGAGTTCATTGAACGAGAAAAATAAAAAACACTCTAGATTTAAATATTGACAAAATAATTTTATTTTATTTTAAAATGGACCCTGAATAACTGCTCCTAATATAATATATCCTGAGAAGAAAATGTTTTAAATTTGAAGATAATTTAATTGTTTAATAGAAATTTTGAAAAATGATTTAATTTTTAGAGTATTTTTAAGTTTTGTTATGTACATTTTCTGAATGAAGGATTGTCAAATGTTTCTATTGATTTGTCTTTCTTCCACCTTATCTCCTCTTTCTTTTACACATTGCATTAATCTAGCGATATATTTGCATGTTGGCATTGCCGAAAAAGCAGAATATCAAAACTGTACATAAAGTAACAAAAGCACTCATTATCAACATAATAAAAATCTGGGTTCGATACCTGCGGCCTTGTCCCACATCTGAACTAAGATTAGTAAATCAACATCACGTTTGTAGATTTTTTTTTTAGTCATATCACCCCAAGCAAGGCGATAACGCCACTGATGCGCAGGGAGCTACGTAAGAGTAAAAAGAATGGAAAAGAGAAAGCCGGAAACCACATCCTAAACAGGGAACAAGGAATGAGCCTCTTCACCTGCTCAATAGACGTGGGTGGTGTGTGAACCGGGCGATAGTTTAGTCTATCTACTCCAATTGAAAAAATAAAATAAAATAAAGAAAAGAAAAGAGTGAAGAGATTGGAAAAGAGAAAAACCGGAAACCACATCCTAAACAGGAAACAAGGGATGAGCCTCTTCACCTGCTCAATGGACGTGGGTGGAGTGTGAACCGGGCGATAGTTTAGTCTATCTACTCCAATTGAAAAAAATAAAATAAAATAAAAAAAGAAAAGAGTGAAGAGATTGGAAAAGAGAAAAACCGGAAACCACATCCTAAACAGGAAACAAGGGATGAGCCTTTTCACCTGTTCAATAGACGTGGGTGGAGTGTGAACCGGGCGATAGTTTAGTCTATCTACTCCAATTGAAAAAAATAAAATAAAATAAAAAAAAGAAAAGAGTGAAGAGATTGGAAAAGAGAAAAACCAGAAACCACATCCTAAACAGGAAACAAGGGATGAGCCTTTTCACCTGTTCAATAGACGTGGGTGGAGTGTGAACCGGGCGATAGTTTAGTCTATCTACTCCAATTGAAAAAAATAAAATAAAATAAAAAAAAGAAAAGAGTGAAGAGATTGGAAAAGAGAAAAACCAGAAACCACATCCTAAACAGGAAACAAGGGATGAGCCTTTTCACCTGTTCAATAGACGTGGGTGGAGTGTGAACCGGGCGATAGTTTAGTCTATCTACTCCAATTGAAAAAAATAAAATAAAATAAAAAAAAGAAAAGAGTGAAGAGATTGGAAAAGAGAAAAACCAGAAACCACATCCTAAACAGGAAACAAGGGATGAGCCTTTTCACCTGTTCAATAGACGTGGGTGGAGTGTGAACCGGGCGATAGTTTAGTCTATCTACTCCAATTGAAAAAAATAAAATAAAATAAAAAAAAGAAAAGAGTGAAGAGATTGGAAAAGAGAAAAACCAGAAACCACATCCTAAACAGGAAACAAGGGATGAGCCTTTTCACCTGTTCAATAGACGTGGGTGGAGTGTGAACCGGGCGATAGTTTAGTCTATCTACTTCAATTGAAAAAATGAAAATAAAATAAAGAAAAGAGTGAAAAGATTTGATGAAAAATAAATTTAAAAAATAAAACTTTTGGAGAGATTTATAAATTTTAAAATAAAATAAAAAGAAAAAAAGATAGTATTAATATAATTTAATAAATCATGTTTTTTAAAAAACTAAGAAATTAGTGCGTGCATTTTAAAAAAAGAAAATCTGTAGCAGTGAGTAAAATGTAATCAATATTTAGCTTAGCCAACATTCGTGTTTGCAAACTCTGTATCTATTGTATCGTTTCGGCATATTTAAGAAAAAATATTTAACAATTGTTTATCAAAAAATTTGGTTAATGTTTCTTTCAATGTAATATTTTTTCACTGCGAATTTTATATTAAAAGAATTTTGAATAGCACTTATACAGTTAACAACATCATAACACTTACTTTATATGAAATTTATTTCTTTAGCAATATTTGTTTATTCGCATTCATCTCATCTTATTTACATCAAATATAATGGCTTTATTAGTTATTACATTTTTTCTAATTTCTTTGATGAAAAATTCTAAGTTAATTCATTTTGTCCAGTATCTGTTTCTTCTGAGTTCTTGCAGCTATCGCATCGCCATTCTGCTACCTCGAAATTGATATAAAACACAATTAACAAAAGGGAAAACAATATTAAAAATGAATAATAATTTCTGTTTAATTTTATTCTATTCTAAGAATAACTTTATTTTAAAAACTCATCTCTTTTTAACGAAGGTCTAAAAAAGGTAGGCATTTCTCTTCAGATAAATAACAAAAATTCCTACAATGCATATCCTAAACAGATGTCCGTGCTTCTAATCTCATGCCTATAATCCAGAATCTACTAGCCGGATCATCTGTTTTCTCAAATGTCATTTCTATCGTAGACCGTGGAGGTAGACCATTCAGTAACAATTCATTTGAACACGTAATTATTACAATACATATAGCATTTCTTTATGGAATGGCAGTAATAAAAGTGTACAATCAGTTGTAAATTACGATGTAGTGTTTGATCTAGGTCATTGAATTAAGTGCATTGACAATGAAGAAGAATTTGCTTAAAACATTTTTTAAAAAATATAACTATTTTATTAGTTTAACGTAAGTAATTTCTTCATTTGAAAATCCTTAATTATTTGTTTCCAAAAAATACAATGACAGGTGATAAAAAATGTAATTCATTCGATGAGGTTCAGTGCAAAAACAAGAGTAAATCTCCACAGCCAGTCAGTTAGTTAAGTGCCATATATAGGGATAAAATTATCCCGCAGTAGGTTGTGATTTCTTTCTGCGGCAGGATGGTTGCCAACCAAGGCTATATAATTACATCTGTCATGCTATTTAACTCATAGCTGGAGGGAGAAGAGTTGAATTAATGCCTTTATTAAGGGTATTTGCGCATGTGAATGCAAGGAACTCAACTGGAATTCGAACTCGGTTTTCCGACTTCTCATTATCAGCTGATATCCACTATACGACAAACCACCACAACTGACCGCAAAAGCAGAGATCTTTGAAAAAAAGCTAATTGTATGTGTGTGTTGGGGGGTGAGTATGCCAGGCTGTTACTCTTTTATAGTTACTAAAGCGAAATTAAATGGACGGTTATATGTCAATCAGCTGCAACGTGTCTATAAATGTTTGGCCAAAATGCTCCCCGCACTCGTTAGTCGTGAAAATATAGTTCTCTTGCATGAAAACACAAAACCCCGTAGAGTAAGATTAATACAGGAAAATGTTTGGAAATCGTTTCCTCTCTTCTACCTGCAAATCTCCATATTCAGTTGATTTTACGTTTTCTGTTTACAGCATAACATAATGGAAACCTAATGCAGGAAATCTTCTGCCCAGTCAGTCAAGTTCCTTTCGAATCATGATCACCGAAGCGTGTTTCACCTATGCTGCTCAACCAACATCTATCGGAAGAAAATCTAAGTATCATTTACCATATTTTCAATTATGACAGCAGAATAAAGTTTTTATTAACTTAAGAATCTCAAAAATTTAATTTTCTTCATTAAGATGTTGGGCGAACCTGCAGCAGACTACCACCACGTTTAGTTTCGTTGTTTTCATTTTTTTTTTTTTTTTACTTTTTTTCAGCGCACTCCTATCGATTACTCCCTTAGTTTTACGTTTGACAAAAAATATTTTGAAAAATTTCAATATTTAAACATTTTCTGGGGCGAGGGATCAGTTTCTCATACAAAGTTTTAGTAAATCGAACCTCAATTTTGAAACCAGTCGCCGGTACGACATTACTGTCACCTGTAAATTTGTTCATTATCAAATTTTTTGAACTTTTTTCAGTGCAATATTATCTTTTACACCTTAAGCATTAGGAATGACAAAAAAAAAAAATTGCAAAAATTACAAAATTTAAACAATTTTTTTGCTGGGGCCAGTTTCTCATACTACTTTAAAGTGAATTAAAAATGGAGGATTAATTTACTTTAACATTTTATGAGAAACCAACCTCCCCTACCACAAATTTGTTTAAATATTGTAATTTTTTAAATTTCTTTTTTAATCGAAAAGTTTAAGTAACATTCGATAGAACTGTGGTGAAAAAAGTAAAAAAAAATTGAAAAACAACGAAATTAACATTAACAAAGCGACCCCAACGCGAGTGGATTGAAAATGGAGGATCGATTTAATTTAACGTTGTATGAGAAACTGACCACCTGCCAAATTTGTTTAAATATTGCAATTTTTTATTTATTTATTTATTTTTTTTTTTGATAATCGGAAAGTTTAAATAAAAATTGATAGGACTGCGCTGAAAAAAGTAAAAAAAAAAAAAAAAGAAAGAAAAACAACGAAATTAAACCTGGTGGGAATCTGCTTCAGTTCCGCCAGGTGTTAATATGTCATTGACCAATCAATCAATCAATCAATCAATTCTTGTTTTTAACAAATTCGTATTTTTCTCTTAAATCTTTAGAACTAAACTGCTAAATCCATGAATATACAGATATTTCTTCATTTAGTAATGTATTCCTTCTCTGTCCTACTATCGTTATTTTCAAAATGTCCTGTGGTAGTCCATTCACTATACTTACCTCATGAGACGCAATCGATTAAATATTGCTAGGCAACCGTCAACGCTTATATGTTTCCCGAACGAATTGCCCGATCAAGTAAAACACATCTAAAAGTGTTTTGGAGCTTTTTCTATAGAAGGCGCAATCAACACAATGGATGGATTCAACAACACCCTCAAGCTAATATGAAAGATAGATTTAATTATTGTAAAAAAAGTGTAACCATAAGATAATTTAGTAATGGCAAATATAAAAGAGCTTTTTTTTATGTTTATATATAGCAAGATAGGTGGGTTTACTTGATAGATAGATAGATAGATAGATAGATAGATAGATAGATAGATAGATAGATAGATAGATAGATAGATAGATAGATGAAATCAAATTGAGGATGACTCTCATGGAGAGATGTTTATATCTGAATTTTGAATAAATATGCGGACGGAGGTATATCTAATGAAACTGGTACATATATGTATATGTGAGAAGAAAGAAACTAAGAAATTTGATGAAATAATAACATAAAATAAAAACCTTCCAGGATAGATAGATAGATAGATAGATAGATAGATAGATAGATATATAGATAAGAAAAACTTTAAATAGGCAGACAGACAAACGAATATATATATATATATATATATATATATATATATATATATATATTACATTTGTAAACTAGTTATTACGCGACCTAGGTTTCTAGCATGTGGTGTCTTTAGACGATTTGCAATAACTGATTTTACCGCTTACCGTTTTTTTACGTGAGCGATCTTAAAAGAACAGTAAACGGTAAAATCAGTTATTGCAAATTGTCTAAAGACACCACATGCTAGAAACCTAGGTCGCGTAATAACTAGTTTACAAATATAAAATATTCAAAAGTTCTTGATTATAATTGTATTGAACACTTTTTAATACAAATGTGCACTGGTTTAATTTTATTATGACCAAAAACTATGTAATTCAAAAATACGCACATACATAAATATATATATATATATATATATATATATATATATAGAGAGAGAGAGAGAGAGAGAGAGAGAAAAAAATGACAACGATAAGCAGTGGGTTGCGTTTAGATATAAATAATGTATAGATATTATCATGTAGCTGTAATTCAATAAAAAGATACACACACACACACACACACACACACACACATATATATATATATATATATCATAAGAAAGTGAAAGAGCACGTAGACTAAAACCCACTGTTCAAGCATTTACTTTTATAAAGAGTGCTCTAGATAGAGTAGAGGTTTATATTGTAATTTTGCTATTGCATTAGTTTATAAAAGTATTATATGACTACACAAAAATTTTCATGTTTCTGAACAATATTGTTCTTCTTCAGGTGATATATTAAAATAAATGGTGAAAATGATTTATTTTGAAAATATAAGATGAATTCATGGTTATATAGAAAATTAAGGAGTGGTAATTACAGAAAAAGCTTTAGGTGTATCATTATTGTTCAATCAAAAATGAGAATTATGTAACCATGGAGTTTTAACATTTGGTTAATGAAAAGAAGCAGGATGGCCTGGTGTCTAGACATGTCATCTGTTAATTTTGTCTGGATACGTTACATAGTAGGATCATAGATTTTTAAATGGGTAGAAAATAATTTTTAACAAATGGTTGTTTTTTTTTTTATTGAAAATTAAATTGTTCTTTTTCTACAAACTCATGAGTAAAAGCGCTGAAATGTTTACGTTAAAATTTTGATTAAATAATTTTGGTATGCTTAGGTATATTTTAATAAGAACAACAATTATTGGGTGGGACATTTATTTTAGTAAAATAATTTTATTTTTTGAAATTATGTTAGCTATAAAGAAACATTGTAATTAATTAGATTTTAAAGACAATTATTTTGTCTGGGTAAGATACATACTGAGACCACACTATACTTAAATAGGTAAACAAAATTTTAAACAGCAGGTTGGATTTCTTTTAAACTACTTCATTAGTAAACGGACTGGAATATTTATGTTAGGATTAAATAATTATTGTGCATTAAAGTATATCGCATTTAAGAAAACTAATTATGTATTGTCTGGGTTTATCATTTTAGTAAAATCATTTTTAAGTTTTAAGTTATATTAAAGCATAACTTATAAATGAAACATGTTATAGTTATATTTTTCAGTATTGGATATCCTGGTTTTTGTAGCCACAATCTTTACGGCATTATTATAAAAAGCCTTTTTGTTTATAAGCGATTTACTAATTCTATATTCTATAGAGAAGGGTATATGTCTGATTATACTTGGTACGTGATTAGACTTTGGATGGATGTATAATGGATATTCGTTAGGTTTTATGTATGGTTAATAAATATCATTTAATAAGTTTTGTGTTACTTCAGGAAAAATAGAAACAGAAAAATCATTTGGTATACACCCACTTTTAACCAAATATTTGACATCAAGTTAGAACTGAAGTTCCTCAATAAAATTACGAAACATTTTCCTAATAATAACCCTCTGCGTAAAATGTTTAATAAAAATACTCTGAAATTAAGTTATAGTTGTACAAATAATATAGAAAATATCATTAAAAATCATAATGATAAAATCTTAAATCTGAACGCAAAATAAAGTAACAATAATTGTCAAAAGAATAAAGATAACAATAATACAGACTTATGTAATTGTCGACATTCTCACAATTGCCCACAGGAAAATAGGTGTCTACTACATTCTATTGTGTACCAATGTAATATAACAATAAATGAAAACCCAACTATTTAAAAATGTTTACATTGGATCTACTAAGAACACTTTTAAACTGCGCTGATATATGTACTTAACTTCCTTCAAAATAACACGTACCGAAACCAAACATCCATTCCTGCGTATTTTTTTAAATCAAAGGATACAAACGAAACTGCTAAAGTAAAATGGAAAAGTCTAGAAAACACAAGAATTTGCCCTCTAGTTATAGGTTAATTATAGGACAGATTGGGTTCTATAGCCTTGGTCGGCAACCAGTCTACCGCAGAAAGCAATGGCAACCTACTGCGGGATAATCTTCTGCCCAGTCAATCATGGTCGCCAAAAGCGTGTTTCACGTATGGCACTTAACTGACTTACTGAATATAATAGTGGAAATCATGATTGCGGTTTCTACTGGTCATAAAGTGGGGGATCAGTTTTATATTGTTATGAAGTAATAAACTGACCCCCCACTAATTATACGTAACAATATAATACATCTTTTCCCCCTCAAGTTATGGGTTAAATAATAGGACAGATTGGGTTCTAGCCTTGGTCGGCAACCAGTCTACCGCAGAAAGCAATTGCAAACTACTGCGGGAAAATCTTCTGCCCAGTCAGTCATGTCTCTTCCGAGACATGATCACCCAAAGCGTTTATCTCCTATGGCACTTAACTGTCTGACTGACCATTCCCTAATTTTCTAAATAACTACGAATTCATCTCATACTTTCAAGATATATCATTATCATCATTTATTTTAACATATCAGTTTGAAGAAGAACAGTATTGTTCTTAAACTTGGACATTTTTGTGTGTTATTTAATGCTTTTATATACCATTGTAACCACCAAATTAATATATATAAACCAAATTAAACCAATAATTAAAACAAAGAGACAAGTCCATGGTTTAATTTTCTTTGTTTAATTCAACTAATTCCATTAATTTTCTTTGTTTAATTCCACTTTGTTAATAACTTAAATGTTCTATGTTCACTATATGATAAATGTTCATTCTTTGATAATGGCTTATGTAAACCGAAAGCTCAGACCTGATAAAAAAAATCAACAATCACTGCGATTTCTTGTCGTCTTTTAACGATAGCACTATTAAGCTTATCAGATTATGCGAAAGGATCCTACACAAAATAAATAGACAAAGCTTGTCTATATTATTCAACGAAATAGCTGTATTACTGAAAAAATGCTGCCAAAATACACAATATATATATATATATATATATAATTTGGAAACGAGTCATTTCGCAACCTCGGTTTCTACCTTTCAGTGTCTTCAGAAGATTTAAAATAACAGATTTTACCTTTTTTCTGAACGCTCACGTAAAAGGGATATTTCATGAATGCACATTTTTCAAAATTATGAGAAGTCAATTAAAGGTCTGAGAGCACTTTCATCTATAAGTTTACATTGGCTTTTTATTCCAATTAATTCTAAAAATTCGGCTCCGTCAAACGCGCTATGTAATACATGAAATATGCCGTTATTTGATTTTTTTTAATGCATGTTTCACCATTGTGGAATATTATGGATTTTCGTCAATGTAGATTTATATCTATATGTTCGGATGGTATATCCATGTACCGTTTAACGAAATTTAACGCTTTCATTATACATCTTTAAGTCATTGATTGTTAAATGTTTTTAATGTTATATTTCATGAAAGTATATTTGTTTTGTTTTGAAATTTTGAAACCAGGAAATACAACCACCTGTGTTTTTCCACTGCGTGAGTAGCAATTCTTAGTAAATCACAAATTTTTCATATTTTGTATAAAAAGTCTTCAATACAATTATATTATAGAACTTTTGAATATTTTCCATTTGTAAACGAGCAATTAAGCAATAATACGTTTGCGCGTAATAACTCCTTCACAAATGGAATATATATATATATATATATATATATATATATATATATATATATATATATATATATATATATATATATATATATATATATTGGGCGCGTATATTGATAATATATGCGGTAAAAATGTCTGCTTTCTTCAACCGAACGCCCATAGCCCAGTGGTAGAATCGTCGGCTGACGCCAATTCGGTCGGGTTTCAATCCTGGCATAAAAAGCAATCGGTGTCTAACCGTACTGATGATCTGTGATGCAGAGAAACAGATCTGTCAGCGGATGACGATATATATCGCCCGGTTCGCACTCCACCAACGTCTATTGAACAGGTAAAGAGGCTTATCTCTTGTTCCCTGTTTAGGATGTGGTTTCCGGCTTTCTTTTTTCCAATCTTTTCACTCCTTTATTTATTTATTTTTTCAATTGGAGTAGATAGACTAATCTATCGCCCGGTTCACAATCCACCCACGTCTATTGAACAGGTGAAGAGGCTTATCCCTTGTTCCCTGTTTAGGATGTGGTTTCCGGCTTTCTTTTTTGCAATCTTTTCACTCCTTTATTTCTTTATTTTTTCAATTGGAGTAGATAGTAGGAAAATCTTCTTTGTAGTTTTGTATTATTAGAAAAACTTACTTAACTGTCAAAATTTGTATCTTGTTACTTAAATCGTTTGACGGCGCCGAAATTTTAGAATTGATTGGAATAAAGATCCTAAGTAAAATCAACGAAATAATATTCATAATCAACCACGAAGTGATGGATTAATGATAACATCAAACAAATAAAAAAAATCATAGAATATGAAAAATGCTTTAGAAACGCAAATACAACTTTAAAGTACATAAACACAAGATCTAACCATCCCACTATTAAAGAAATCGTCAAATAAAGCAATATTTGATGAAAAGATAAAACAATTATGAAGATGCCCTAAAAAAATTGCCCATAAGAACACTTTAGAATACAAACCCCAAACAAGCAGCTAAATAAGAAAAGAATAATAGAACTCCAAACATAATCTCCTTCAACCCACCATTTAACTTAAAAGTAAAAACCAAAATCGGACAAATATTTTTAAACTAATGGATAAATACTTTCCAAAAATCTCAGAGTTAAACAATATTTTCAACAGGAATTCAGTCCAACTGAGTTATAGCTGTACTAGCAATTTAGAAAATTACGTTAAAAATACAAAACACCGGAAACATAAATAACAACGTATAAATCAACATCATTAACAAGGAATGTAACTGTAGGGACAAAAATATATGCCCACTTAACAGACTTTGTAATACATAAGTAATTATATTACAAAGCAAAAGTACATGACATAAATGGTCAAAGCAAGATATATTTACGATCTATCAAAGACAGTTTTAAATCAGATGGAATCACTATAAGTCTACATTTAAACTGGACAACATAAAAATTGTACAAAATTGGCTAGCCACGTGTGAAAATTAAAATTAAAGTACTAAAAACCCCGATATAACTTGGAGCAAAGTAAAATCAGCCAAACATTACGACGGTAGTCAAAAATGCAGATTATGCCAGGAGGAAAAATTGGCTATTATGTTGTTCCCAGACAAAGATAAATTACTAAATAAAAGAAGAGAAAATATGTCCAAGTGTAACCATACCAATAAAACCTACAAGGATCATACAATCATGGATTAAAGTGTTCCAAGATCTTTAAGTAACTTCTAATATTGAAATTACAAGATTCCTACTACATGAGCGTTTGAAAAACGGTAAAATCAAATTTTGAAAATCGCCTGAAGACACCGAAAAGGAGAAACCAGGTAATGAAATAACTCTTTTCTAAAAGGAAATTATTCAAAAGTTCTACAATATAACTGTATCGAAGACTTTTTAATACAACCCAGCAGTATAGTCCGGCGTTGCTCGGGTGTAATGAAAGCTGAAAGCTTTAAAACTAATCCATGGTTCTGGAGCTCAGTCTTTTTGGACAATTTCACAAAAGACTAAAATGTTTCCAGTTAAAGCGAAATCATAGACTGAGAGAAAAATGAATGGATGTAAGTTAAATTTTGATTTCCTGGTATCGATTTATACATATATATATTATCGACTTTTTGCACTATTGTAAGAACTGCAACCTTGAAACTTCTGAATATCGTTTCTTATGTCTTTGTCTACGAGTGTATGAAATTTGATTAAAATCGGATCACTGCTTCTATAACCCGATTTTTCGATTATCGATTTTCGATATTTATCGGGTGTACCTCGACACAAAACCTAGCTAAGAACACTCGCAGACGCTTATAGTATAACTGTGTAAATTTGCAAGGAAATCGGTTCAGCCGTTTCGGAGTCTATAGGTAACGGATACACACACACACACACAGAGACACACACAGAGACAAAGTTCCATTTATAAATAAGTTTAGATAATTTGTAAACTAGTTATTATGCGACCTCCGTTTTCTACCATGTGGTGTCTTTAGGCGAGTTGAAGTAACTCATTTTACCATTGTTTAAAAATTTCTTTTTCTTAAGAACTTTCACGTCACGGGTATTTTTTATTTATGAATGCGCAATTTTCAAAATTAGAAGTAGTTAAAACGCTATCATCCATGACCCTATTAGGTATGGTTAAACATAGTCATAATTTCTGATCTTTTATTCAGCAATTCATTTTTGTTTGGGAAAAACATGATAGCTAACTTTTTTTCTGACACAGTCGACATATTTTGCCACCGTTGTAAGACTTAGTTGTTTTCACTTTACTCCACGTTTTGTCTGGGTCTTTTCCATATTTTAATTTCAATTTCCACACGTGGCTCGTCATTTTTGTACAATTTTCTAATTGAAATGTGAAGTTATCGTTAAAACCTCTGGTCTTAAAAGTATCTCTGGTTGATCCCAAATATGTTTTGTTTTGACCATTTAAGTCATATACTTTTGCTTCGTAAATGTCTTCTTTTGTATTACAAAATCTTTGAAGTAGGCATTTATTTTTGTTTCTGCAGTTACGTTCCTTAATGATCTTGTTTTGGATTCTGCTATTTAATTTTCTGGCGTTTTGTTTCTTTATGAAATTTTCTAAATTACTAGTACAGCTATAACTCAGTTTGATTGTATTCCTATTAAAAATTTTGTTTAGTTTTGAGCTTTTTGGAAAGTGTTTATCGATCAGTTTAAAAATATTTGTCGTATATTGGTTTTTACTTTTAAGACAAATGGTGGATTGAACCAAATAACGTTTTGTTTTCTTTGTATACTTGGTTAGGGATTGTATCCTAAAATGTTCTTATGACCAGGTTTTCTTAGTGCATCTTTACAATTTCTTCTCTTTTCATCAAATATTGATTTGTTTAACGAACTTTTGATAGCCTGTACTTTATTTCTTTGTGAATGTGCTTGGTTATGCATTTTGGATTGTTAGATCTTGCGTCCATATACTTTAAATTTGTGTTTTCTTTCATATACGAAGAATATTGCCAGTTTTTAAATTTAATTCTACATTGGACTACTTTATTATTTGTTTCAACTACTATCTCAAAATTTAGTTGTTTGAAGAGTTTGTGAAGTACCTTCCTTATTTTATCGTTTTCTCCTTTGTTGTCTGGTGCTATCATTAATTCGTCATCTTTGTATAATCCGTGGTTGTCCATATAGATTATTTTTTTCTATTTTATTTAAAATATATATAACCATTCATTCTGAAATTTCGGCTAGTCGACTATCCTTGTAGTATATTAAAAGTGATGCTGTATGATTTTTTAATCCATGATTTACCACTGTGGAAAAGTATTGATTTGTGGTGATGTAGCATTATATATATATATATATATATATATATATATATATATATATATATATATATGTTCAGATTGTATGGTCATGTACCTCTTAGCGAAATTAAATGCTTCCATCAAAACTTTTTCAGAAATTGATGGGTAAAAATCTTTTATGTCTTATGTAATGAACGTATATTTTTGTTTCAAATTTTTTGGAACCAGAAAATGCAATCACTTGTTTTCTCCCACTGGTAAGCCTGAGTGACTGTTCTTAGTATGTCACAAATATTTTTTAAATATTTAATGGCTTATTTTGTCCACTTTTGTTTTTGTCGGTATGAGTGGTTGTTGGGAACATCTTCTCTGCGATCTTTGATTATTAAATGTTGGGGATAACCTCTTTTTGGATACAAGAATGGACTCGTCTAATGTGTACATATAATCCTGACTATACAGAGAGCAGGAGTTGAGTCGAGTCCTTGCACTCTACTACGACACTGTCAAGCCTCTGCCTTCGGGCGGGGGGGGGGGCGCTCTCTGCTTCCGAGCAGGGAGCAATAACCCAGTCGTGGTTCCGCCGAAGGGTAGAAGCACGACTGGGGAATAATAGACAGACATTTTTTGGCCGGGCCATATAGCCCGGAAATCCCAGTCATAACTGACCATGTGTCACATGTTGCCCTTACTGGGAGGGACAACTAAATATAGTTGAGTTGAGTCAATTTTTTAAAAATAAATGCAGCATGTATTCTTTCCGGTTTGGTACTGGTATATTTTGAATTCATGCATTTTTTCCGGGGTTTTTTTTTTTTCGTGCGTTTATAATCTACAAACTAATTTCTTTTAAAGAATACATATTTTGTCCACCCAAACCTATACTAAAAGTATTGTCGGCATTAAATATTCCACTGAAGTTGATATACCATAAAGCGAAATAGACTTAAACCCAAACCTCTGCGAAAGAAAGAAAGAAAGAAAGAAAGAAAGAAAGAAAGAATGAATTATAGTAAATTAAAATATGATACAAATAAAGTGTTTGTCCTAAGGAAGAAATAAAATACAAAGAATAGAAAAGCGTTTGCCAGAAAGAAATTTCTGAAGAGAAAGAAAAAAAGAAGAAAAAGACGTGAATCCAAGAATGAAAGAGAGAACTAAAAGAGAATAATAAGATGTTGCAGAAGAGAGAATAATTGCATTAACTAACAACGTCTCATTCCAACTATCTTGACATCGGTCAAATCCCTCGGAAGCTTATTCCTTCATGGTCGAATAATCGAAAAGAACTCAACCACGAAACACTGGCCAAGTGTGAAATTGATGGCGTAATTCAATTTCTTTCCCTTAAGCGTGAACAAGTGTAACAATAGAAAGTGACCCCACCTACGTCCCTGCCACCGTTACTGGCACAAACGAACATACTAGTTACTGTGACACTTCTATAAAAAGAACATAAAATTTAATAAAAATCATAAATAAAATAAAATTTAATAGCCATAAAATATTGCTGATCTTCGTGTTATAAACGATTATTTTGATATTGTGGATCTTCCAATTGTCTTTTAAACTGATCTGATAAAAAGATTCAATGATGTCTAATCCTTTCATTACGTACCTCTTTTTTGAGGGTAATTGAAGAAGAGAAAAGACGATCATGAAATGATGGCAGTAATGATCATTATCATGATGATAATCGATATCAGGTTGGCAATGCGGAAATTGAATTATGAACGATGTCCGCAAGGGCGATAGTGTTATGGTCGCCCTGAACTATCCGAATGGTTTTTGGAGGGTTAAAACGGGGTGAATATCTCGACAGTGTTAATGGCTTTAATATCGGCTGTGATTTTTCCATGTTAATTGTTTTGATAAAGATATGTGATTTTAAATAGGTCATATTTAATTAATTTTTCAGTAAAATGACCATATTGGGTGATCTTTTAAATAGTGTCAAATTAAAAATTATCGAAAATTATACCGTTAATACAGAAAAAATTCCTGCTACTTTGAAGCAAATTTTCAGTTGTAATACATAAAAGGAGAGAGAGGCGAGTGAAATTCCCTCACAAATATATACACTACACTACCGGCTATAATTATTAGGCCACCCCAGTGTTTAAAAAATGATGTATTTCATACTATTTTTTAGTATTTTATTCCAATTTACTAATTGTAAATAAATATATAGAATGGTTCTTTTGTTAATATTACACAATAACATGTGCATCAAATGAATATATGGATATTTAATAATTACCTGTGTTGCAGTTTCATCAATGAAACAATGAAGAATATTTAGGGTGGTTCGGACGAGTTTATCTTTGCTTCCTTGCCTTGTAAAATTTTGCAAAGTACTCATAACATTCGATTTTCATTTAGAATTATCCACTTGGCAATAAATACTAAAAATAGTATGAAATATATCATTTCCTATATATATATATATATATATATATATATATATATATATATATATATATATAGTATCAGGTTCTCCAAGCCCACTTTCCTCATTGCATGTCCCAATAAATTTAGCTGTCTCTTTCTAATGCTCAGTATTAATTTCTTTTTCGTTTCCACTTTTATAATAACCTCATCATTGCTCACATGCTCGATCCATGATATTCGCAGCATCCTTCTGAAGAACTACATTTCAGTTGCTCCAAGTTTTTCCTTCCTCTTTGATATTTCCCAGCATTCACTGGCATACCAAAGAACTGACATTACAAAACATGACAAATTTAGATATTTTTTCACTTTGACATACACTTTTCCAATATATATATATATATATATATATATATATATATATATATATATATATATATATTAACGAAACTTTGTTATAAACAACCGACAATTTGAAATGATTTGTTTGAACATTATTTTTAATCGATACTCATATTTAAGTGGATATTCTCTTTTTAATTAAAAAGTATTATATATTTATATCTACCAGGGACGCAGATTTGAATCCTGCCGAATGACACACATTTTCGTAATAAAAATTTATCGTAAATAATCAGGTCGGTAGATATAAATATATAATACCGTTTAATTAAAAACAGAATATCTACTTAAATATGAGTATCGATCAAAAGATTGTTAAAACAAATCATTTCAAATTGTCTGTTGTTTATAATAAAGTTTCGTTAATATATATATTGTTTATTTAGGCAGAAATCCCATTTTTATGCAAGTTTCGTTAAAAATGTAAGATAAGGTGCTGTGGTTAAGTTTCTTTATGTGATCTTATATATTTTCTTTATGTGATCTTATATATTTTCTTTATGTGATCTTATATATTTTCTTTATGTGATCTTATATATTTTCTTTATGTGATCTTATATATTTTCTTTATGTGATCTTATATATTTTCTTTATGTGATCTTATATATTTTCTTTATGTGATCTTATATATTTTCTTTATGTGATCTTATATATTTTCTTTATGTGATCTTATATATTTTCTTTATGTGATCTTATATATTTTCTTTATGTGATCTTATATATTTTCTTTATGTGATCTTATATATTTTCTTTATGTGATCTTATATATTTTCTTTATGTGATCTTATATATTTTCTTTATGTGATCTTATATATTTTCTTTATGTGATCTTATATATTTTCTTTATGTGATCTTATATATTTTCTTTATGTGATCTTATATATTTTCTTTATGTGATCTTATATATTTTCTTTATGTGATCTTATATATTTTCTTTATGTGATCTTATATATTTTCTTTATGTGATCTTATATATTTTCTTTATGTGATCTTATATATTTTCTTTATGTGATCTTATATATTTTCTTTATGTGATCTTATATATTTTCTTTATGTGATCTTATATATTTTCTTTATGTGATCTTATATATTTTCTTTTCAGTACATTAATGATTCAAAAATTGTTCGTATGTTTTATTTATCTTGGCCCTTTCGACTATATATTTAGCCATTATTAAGTACGAATTTTATTTTATATTGATGTTTCATTATGGATCTATGAATGTAGAAATATAGAAATACAGTCAGGTCGTTAGTACCGTGTTCATATTTGATATTACTGAGTGTTGTCTTTTTCGTATTTTTTACTAAGGCTTCCTTTATATTTAGCCTTTGATTACATATGGATGACATTGTTATATTTGTATTAGTGAATATGTTACGGATAAAGTTTGGTAGATCTCCATGTGTATTTATATGAGACATAATAGAGCTATGAGAAGTCAGATGTAATTTATGTCTGTCAGTTTAGTGACATATGAAATACACGCTTTGGGCGATCATGTTTCTGCGTTAGACTGGTTGCTAGCCAAAGCTACAGAACCCAATCTGTCCTATTATTTGAACCATAGCTAGAGGGGAAGAGATGTATTATTTTATGAGTAGTAATTAGTATTGGATCAGTTTATTACTTCATAACAATATAACACTGACCCTCACTTTATGTCCAGTAGAAGTCTTAATCATTTTTCCAACTATTATGTTCAGTCTGTCAGGTAAGTGCCATACGTATTACATGCTTTGGGTGATCATGTTTCAAAAGAGACGTGACTGACTGGGCAGGAGATTATCGCGCAGTAGGTTGCCATTGCTTTCTGCGGTAGACTGGTTGCCAGCCAATGCTATAGAACCCAATCTGTCCTATTATTTAACCCATAACAGAAGGGAAGAGACGGATTAATAACTTTCCAAGGGTATTTGTGCATGAGTGAATGCGAGAAATTCCACTGGAATTCGAACTCGGCTCCTCGATTTGTTGTTCAGAGTCGAGAAGCCGAGTTCGAATTCCAGTTGAATTATGTACTAAAAAAAACTATCGGTTCACATGAAAAATTATATAAAACACTTAACCACAGCAACTTTTGTGTCATTTTTCATGAAACATGCAGGTAAGCACGCGCGCACACACACACATATTATATATATATAATCACTAGTATTTATTTCGGGTGGCTGTGAGATAATGTCAAGTTATGATATGAGCCCATATTAATTACTTTTTAAAGCAATAAGTATTAAATTAATATAATAAAATAAAATAAATATATAAGTTTCTACTAATTTTCCAATTTATTTAACCATTCATTTATGATATGAAAGAAATGTTATTTTAAACTATTATATTGTCAAGCTGGTGTATTATATTAAAATTTCAGATCAAGCGTAAATATATCAACATAACACTTAATATATTATTTGATCGTTTCACCCCAACCAAGGCAATAAGATTAATAAGACACAAGGGCTGATTGCGTATGAGAGAATATGAGGAAAAACTTCATTAAATGGAGTGCACCATAAAAGAACAGAGATTAAGAAAACAAAAAGTTAACGACTGACACATAACTTAATTTTTTGAAAATCACTTTTGATTGGAAACAGATGTCAGAGAAGAGTTCCCCAAACGAGTAGCCAGTCAGTAAGTCAGTTAAGTGCCATACGTGATACACGCTTGGGCGATCAAATCTCGAAAGAGACATGACTGACTGGGCAGAAGATTATCCCGCAGTAGGTTGCCATTGCTTTCTGCGGTAGACTGGTTGCCAGCCAAGGCTATAGAACCCAATCTGTCCTGTTATTTAACCCATAACTGGAGGAAAGAGACTGATTATTACCTTTCCCAAGGAAATTTGCGCGTAAGTGAATGCAATGAATTCAACTGGAATTCGAACTCGGCCCCCTGGTTTCTCGTTCCGAGCCGATATCCACTGTACCACAACGCACATGTTAGATTGGACCTTACAGTTACATATAACCATTTTAATTGTAAAATGATGAATCCATTCCGACAATGTAGGACTGTGCTTAAATTCATAAAGTCTAATTGTCAAAGAACAATTATCATGAAAATATTTATAGAAAAAGCTCAGGAAAGTTACGTTACGATGGTGGGAAATTCAGTGCCAGGTTTTATTTTATCAAGATTCACTAAATACATAACAGATGCACTAGATCACATGGGATAACAATACTAAATGCATGGACGAATGCTATCATTGGTAAATGTGTAAAAGGCTGGTGAGAAAAATTGAAAATTGTTTAACACATCAAATTGCAAGGGCTTTCCTATCAGTAGACCTCGCATTTGATTCACTACCATCTCTCCTCATATCGGCTAAAAGCGTTAATTTTGTATATATACATACATATATATATATATATATATATATATATATATATATATATATATATATGTTGTGTCTGTCTCTCTCTTTATATATATATATATATATATATATATATATATACATATATATAAAGAGAGAGAGAGACAGACACAACATGCAGAATGTAAGTTTTCATTATATATTTAAATCCGGTAAAAAATCTATAGAAAAAAGAAGTTGAAATTGAAAACAGAATCTTTAAAAATATTCATTTAGTGCTTACCGGTTTCACAGTTGTATGTATTATAAAACAGACAATCTTACTCCGAACTACATACGAGATACTAGCAAAAATACAATACTATACCAAATTGACTGCAAAAATCTTACAAATATTAAAAGCAAAAATAATAAAAATCATAAGCAATGAAATATAGAAATCTATGTAAAAATTAAATTGTTAGATATCTAAACAAACATTATCTACTTATGAAATTCTTCAAATATCTGTTGATAAAAATATAAAACTTACAATATGGTTTTGTAATCAGTGACCTGAATTAAAAACAAATCATATTCAAAACAATACTAAACGTATCGCAATAGATGCTGGCGTAAAGAAACACTTAACCATATATATATATATATATATATGTATGTGTGTGTGTGTGTGTGTGTGTGTGTGTGTCTGCATGGATGTACCAAAAACGTAGTAAAAGTGTAGAAAACTATTCAAGTAATTATAAATATGCTATACTTAGATGTGATAAAGTGCTCAATATCTCATGGCCTGATGATTGCGCTTGGCATGTAACAGCCTGCGGCCCTTGAATGTTGGCTTCAATGTTCATATATATATATATATATATATATATATATGTATATATATATATATGAGGAAATTCAACCTAATATTAACAGGTTATAAATTCAGAATTTGGATTTTTCGGGTTGGAAAAAGCAGTCTGAAATTTTTACATCTACCGAAATACTTTCTGGATTTATAATCGTTTAATTATGCCTTGAAATTTCTTCTCTATATTTCATATGGCTCTGGATAATATTCATTGAACTCGCTATTTTTATCTATTTATTCTTTCTATTAATTAGATAAATTTTATTTGATTATCCTCTTCGTTTTTACAGGCTTGTCATTTTTCATATATATATATATATATATATATATATATATATATATATATATATATTATATTATATATTATATTATATAGATATTATATACATTATATAATATATTATATATATGTATTTATGCGTGTATATACATATATATGTATATATATATATATATATTATTTATATATACGGAAACTGCGTATATATTTTTGTGAAAATAACTTGTTTATCCAGTGAGCACTAGATGGTATGACGTAGTATGAATAGATGAAAAATCACATTTGAACGCCAAATAAAATAAGTTTTTACAGCATTATACCTATAAAACCTGGAGTAACCAGAGAGGGTAAACCCAACGATCACCTGCGCTTATGCAATGTTGTAGCTTTGGGAAAATTCAATATTTCATTCTGTCACTTTCCATCTGTAAGCTTGGCAGTTTTATTTAAATTTTTTATTTGTATTGTGTGTGTTTGTTATTTATTTCAATTTAATTCGATTTTCAGTAGAAAGCTTTTTGGACTGACCACCCACGACACTAATTTCCATAGCTACAATTCTTACAGAACTACATTCACTTGTGGAAAATAAATGGCGAAGACAGTAAATGTCATTGACTTTTTTCTTCCTTCTTTTATTTTTTTACTTTCTATTTTCCACTGAATTTTCATAGTTCTGTTGGTTTTCTTTTTTATGAAGCAAATAAATGAATAAATAAAGTTTGATAGAAAGAAAACTATGAGAGAAAATAAGACATGAATGTCAAATAAAGAAGGAAAACGTTATAATTCATTTTCTAAATTCAAGAATACAAAGGAAAACAAGTAAAGAGACAAAACCAAGTTCCAAAGTAAAGGAAAATGAAGAATTAAAAAAAAAACATTAAAAAAAAAGAGAGAAATAATTGGTTAAAAACAGAAATTAAGTTATGTAGGGGAAAATAAAAATGGTAAAAAAGAGCAAATATGTACGTGCGTTGTGATGCAGTGTGTATCGACTTACAGCGAGAAATCGGGGAGTCGAGTTGGAATTCCAGTTGAGATTCTTTGCTTTCACTCACGCGCAAATACCCATGGGAAAGGAATTAATCCTTCACTTCCCTCCAGTTATGGGTTAAATAACAGGACAGATTTGGTTCTATAGCCTTGAATATCAAATAGTCTACCGCAGAAAGCTATGGGAACTTACTGCGAGATAATATTCTTCCCAGTCAGTCATGTTTCGAAAGAGACATGATCACCCAAGCGTATTTCACGTATGGCATTTAACTGATTGATAAGCAAATTGCAGTAAAATTGTGAAAAATATGCCAAAGAAAGAAATCAAGAAAGAAGGAATACGAAATAAAAAAGATAAAATGAAAAATGTAAAAGAAAGAACAAAAGAAAGACAGTCAAGTATATTAAAAATAAAATTAAAATAAATGGATAGAAAAGTGTGAAGAAAGAAAGGAGGAAGGTTAAAAAAAAAGAAAGCGATATGTAGTTAAGAAAATAAATAGCAAACAAAATAAAATAAGACAGAATGAAAAAAGAAAGAAAGAAAGTAAGAAGGAAAAAAGATTAATGAAAGAAAGTCAAAGAGAAATAGTAAATGTGCAAAAGAAAGTATTAAAAATATGAAAAAAGAAATCAGAAAAGGAAAACTTAAATTAAGAAATAATATAAATATGAAATAAAACAAAGAGTGAAAAAAGAATGAAAACCTCAAGAAAGAAAAAAAACGAAGATTTTAAATAAATTAATAAAAATCTGTCACATAACTAATTAACCTCTGACAATAGTGAAAAGTGTAATTGAAATGACCCATCAGCCACAATCAATAAAAGAAACATGATACAATCCTTCGCAAGCGATTGGGTCAAAAAAAAAATCCGCGGTAAACGTAAGGGTTTCAAATCAATATAAAAATTGTACATGAATTCATACACATACTGATGGTGTAAGGAATGAAAAAAGACTGAGAAATGAATGATGGTAAAGGGAATGACAAAAGAATGAGAAATGAATGATGGTAAAAGGAATGAAAAAACAATGAGAAATGAATGATGGTAAAAGGAATGAAAAAGAATGAGAAATGAATGATGGTAAAAGGAATGATGGTAAAAAGAAGAAATCCGTAAAGGAGAAAAAGATACGTTGATTTGATTGGTGGAATTATATCTCGAATTTGGCAGAAGCATACAAAAATTTAAATTCCTGGGAAGTGTTCTAACTGAAGACAGAAAGTGCGACACACAGATCCGAAGGCGAATTGGTATAGTGAAGGACGCGTTCCAGGAGCTGAGTATAGTTTTAAGAGACAAGAAACTTTTACTAGAAACAAAGAAAAGAGTACTGGATTGCTATGTGATGTCAGTTCTTCAATATGGCAGTGAATGCTGGACAATATCAACAAAGATGAAGGAAAAACCTGAAGCAGCTGAAATTTGGTTCTACAGAAGGATACTGTGGATATCGTGGACCGAGCATATAAGCCAATGATGAAGTTTTGGAAAGGATGAAAACAAAAAAGGAAATTAATATTGAGTATCAGGAAGAGACAACTAAAGTTCCTGGGACATGCAATGAGGAAGGAGTGCTTGGAGAACCTGATACTAACAGGTCAGATAGAGGGGAAAAAGAAAGAGGAAAGCAACAGATAACATATTTGAAGGGATTGAGCAGGTGGAGGACAGAACAGGGGTTGCGTATGCTCAGAACCACCAGGGACAGGAAGACGTGGAAGTCCATGATCGCCTACGTCCGGAAAGGACAAGGCACATAGAAGAAGATCTATCAATGACTACCTTGTAAGTTCTTAGTCAAAGAACTAAAAGAGTAATAAAACAAATTAAAAAAACAAATAATTTAAATATTTCAGATAGTATTCTTCCTTCGGTCATTTTTCTTTATATGTGACATTTAATACGTGATAAAATGAAGCAAAAGTAAATTTAAAAAAATAAAGAGAAAAAAGTTTTGAATAAATAAAGTATATTTATAACACAGAATCTAAATTCGTAGATATACAAGAAAATCAATAATTAAGTTTCCTTACCTTAACCAAGTTCCGAATCAAAGCTCAGATAGAATAGCAAATGGCGACATTTATATATGTTGTTTTATCTCTTTTTATCAGTTAATTTTTGTTCTATTGTGTTGAATATTTTTCAAAATTGCCAAGTTGCTACCATATCCACAAAGACTTGTTTCGATTAACTGCTATTCCGTTTGTTAAAAAGTTCGATCAGTTTTCAGTCATTCAGTTTGGTCTTGTAACTGCAAAGAGAATATACATAATATTCACCCAAAAATCATTTCAAAAAGAGTGTAACAGTCGATTAACCAATGTAAGTAAAGTGTATACATGTTTTGAGAAACCCAAAGCGGAACTGATAAAATAGATTGATGCCCTATTTTCACCCTTGTCAATTTCTCTGGCTTTCATGTCACAATTAATCATAACAGTCACGTCGTCTCGTGACAGAGACAGGGGCATGATATATATACCGCCACCGCTAGTATTCTATCCAACATGCAAAATATAATATTCAATAATTATAAATGAAGCAGTTACATTGATGCCTCGTCATGGAAGTTATTTCTGAAGATAACGAATTATATCGACAGGCTATAGTTTAGAGCCAATAAAAAATCCATTGAACACGAATAAAGTTAAAACAAAGCAAAATTATATTCATGACTTTCAAAAAAGTATGAATTGAAGGGGGATATAAATATTTCAAACATTAAATTCAAAATAGGCTTACAAATTGTTTATTTGTTACATTGTAGCGACCAGACTATTTTGTACTTCTTGTCAAAGTACATTCGATTAAATTTCCCGATGAAAATCTTGCATCAGGAATTGCAATTGCATCAAGATTTTACATCAAATCTTATATATATATATATATATATATATATATATATATAGGAAAAATTAAGTCAGACACGTTATTTCGTGGTGAATCGGAAGTATAAGCCTATTTCAGGCGAGGCCTATACTTCCGATTCACCATGAAATAACGAGTCTTTCTTAATTTTTCTTATATTTGCTCTGTATGTATTTACATGCAAAATATGTTTAGAGCTCTGTTAGAGAGTTAACCTACCACTATATGTAAAGGATACTCCTTGGGATTTTTCTATGCTCACACTGCATGCTGATATATATATATATATATATATATATATATATATATATATATAATATAACATAATATAATAATATATATATATATATATATATATATATATATATATTATTATTATTATTATTATTATTATTAGAATACTTTAATCCAAAACGGAAAATTAGGAAGGTAAATCCCAAGAACCTCAACCTAATTAATATTAAAAATTTTAATATCTAAAAATGATGCAGGAGGAGAGTTCAATGTAATTAAATTACAGAGCTAATATAAAATTAAAATAAATTTTCCAAATGTTTTTCCATTTTGAAAGACGGACGTTGCTGAGGAGACGTAATATCTTTCTTAGGGATTTTATGTCGAAATTTCCATTAAACATTTTTGAATTTTGAAAATTGATTTTACTTTATATTTATATATATATACTTACGGCCATAATTATTAGGCCACCCCAGTTTAAAATAAATTATGTATTCACACTATTTTTAGTATTTATTGCTAAGTTGATAATTATTTTTTTCATTTTTTCAATAATTTTTTTTTTTCATGTTTCGATAAAATGTTTTTGGGAAGTGGCTGAACTAAAGAATTTTTAGTGACCCAAGTATTTTCTCATTGTAAAACAGTTGCCAAACAGGAAATGTTTGTTAGAAGCAAGGATAAAAATAATGGACTATTGTGTAATATTATTCGTTCTATATTCCAGTAAATGTTGGGTGATTTCCTCACAGATAAAAAAACAACTTAAAGCAAAAGAAATATGGTTCAGCCGAAGGGTCAGTCACTTAAGTGCTATACGTGATACAGGCTTTGTGAGATCATATTTCAAAGGAGACATGACTGACTGGGCAAAAGATTATTCCGCATTAGGTTTCCATTGCTTTCTGTGGTAGACTGGTTGCCAACCATAGCTATAGAACCCAATCTGTCCTATTATTTAACCCATAACTGGAGGGAAGAGATGGATTAAAACTTTTCCCCAAGGGTATTTGCGCGTGAGGGGATGCAAGGAATTCAACTGGAATTTGAAATCGGCTCCCCGATTTGTCGTTCCAACGCCCATCCTCTGCTGAAGGGTGTTGGGAATATAATCAACGACAAAGTTTTAGAGAAAATGGGAGCAAAAAGGACATTTATACTTGACATCTGAAATAGAAATTTGAAATTTCTAGGACACATAAAAAGGAAACACGACTTGAAAAATTTGACACTTACAAGAAATATTGAAGATAGAGGGTAACATGGAAACAGCGTATCCACTACCTAACGAGCTTGTGTAAATAAATGGCGAACAGGATTTAGGTGAAATAAGAAAAACACAATTTACTAAGCGCTATAAAAAAGAGGAAATTGTTGAGAACAATTACCACTAATGCCCTAAAATGACACGGTACATAAAATAAGTAGAAAATAGTGTAAGCGAGAAACTCAGTGATACAAAAGGTTTTACTAATATTGTAAATACTTTATAAATACTTTTATAAAGGAAGCGAGCTAAAAATAGCTTAGGAAAGGAACACAAGCATTCATTCGAGTATTGATTAGTTCTTGTGTTTGGTCATTGATTAATAGATATTTGATGTTCCCTACGGATACATGGAACGTGTTAGGGCTTAGGGTTGATTAATTAAAGTTGAATTACATTAAAACTGCTGCTGCACAAACGAAGAAATATTGTCAGAAGAAACTGATAGGTAGATAACATCTCTCTCTCTCTCTCTCTCTCTCTCTCTATATATATATATATATATATATATATATATATATAATCAGTAAACAACAGTTAGGAAAAAATTCTTTAATTTACCGTGTTTCACTTTATCAAATTTCTTTAGATATTTTTTTAAAGAAGATTTTAAAAATATTTTGAAATCCACAGTGGGACTATGTTGATTGAAGTTTGATTTTATTTGTCAGATACGTGTCACATGTAATAAAGCAATAAATGGATGTTTTAAATGAAAGTGTATGTATGCGAAAAACATGTGTCAATATATATATATATATATCAGTTTGATTAAAATAATTGACTCAGTCTGTCTGTTTTATTATTTTGTGGTATTTGTCCTAGTTTCGAGTAAAATGTTGATTATTGTACCCAAAGTTGTGGATAAACTGTCCAAAGCTCACATCAAGTCATTGTTTTGTTCAGTTATCTTCGGATGTGCGTTGTGGTGCAGTGGATATAAACTCGGAAAGAGAAATCCGGGTACCGAGTTCGAATTCCTAGTTAAAAACCTTGCATTCACTTACGCGTAAATACCCTCGGGAAAGGTATTAATACGTCTCTTCCCTCCAGTTATGGGTTACATAACAGGACAGTTTGGGTTTATAACCTAGGCTGACAACCAGTCTACCGCAGAAAGTAATGACAACCTACTGAGGGATAATCTTCTGCCCAGTCAGTTATGTCTCTTTCGAGACATGATCGCCCAAGCGTGTATCACATAACTGACTGACTTTCGAACAACTCAGTCATTTTAAAAGAACCTCTGTGGTGTTTGTGTGGCCTGCTGAATTACTTTGTGTATATCATCGTATTCTTTGGAAAGCTTTAAGTCTAAATCAAGATCCGCTTAAAAAAAGAGTTACAGACTAAGATGCACAGGGATATGTGCAGAGAGAGAGATAACGGTTCCCCTTAGACTCGAACGGGTCAACCCTGTAGTAATCGGAGAACCATACTCATAATAAGAGAACTAGAGATAATGGTGTAAGAATTACTAAAGACGAAAGAAACTGAATTTCCATTAATATATGTAACGTTTATTTCTATTCAGTGATATGCAAAATAAAATATATTTTACTTCAACAGTTTTTAAACAATAAAAAATATTTCAAAATCATTTTCAGTTTCATAAAATATACAACGGTAAAAATAAAAAAAGTTTTTCTTGTCTTATTTGAGTCTGTTTTTTGTTTACTAAAATACATACGTTAAGTGAAACATAAATCAAATTCGAGAGCCATATATCATTTTAATCTTGCAACATTTTACTAAAAGACGTGACACATCCATGTAGACGAGAAGAGTTTCAGAAACCCCCGAAAAAATATTCATTATCCAAGTTTTTATCTATTTTTAAAGTGGTGAATATTTTTCTCTTTTAATTATCTCTATTGATCTTTCTCCAGTGTTAGCATTTCTGTTTAAAATCATTACATCGTAAGTAATCATGTTAATCACAGTCTGGTATATACAGAAAATATTCAAATTTGCTTAGCTGGGCCCGATTTAAGAATACTCCCCAGATTTTAGTGTTCGGATCAAAACTCAGTCCTAACTGGTATGTTTGTTATACCAAAAAAATAGACATATATAACGTCATTCGGAAGTATATATAGATATAAATGATTAAATTCATAAGAAGGTAGAAAAGAAATGAATCGGAATTGTGAAAAGAATGACAAATGAAATATAATCAACGCAACAAATCATGAAATACGGAATTAAATAAATAAATGAATTTATGTGCACATATTGATTATCAAGTTGAAGTTAATAGCAGAATTTACTTACCGGAATCGCATGAATTTATTATTGTTTCACGACTAAATCCAATTTTCTTGTTATTCGAAACTGGTTTTTAGTTTTGATTTACAAACCAATTCTGTATGAATGATACATTTATATTTCAGTGTTAAATTTTCACATATGTATGTATGTATGTATGTATGCCTAATAATGCACGGGTCTATTTTCTTTTTTCTCTATCTTAGATGTATATTTGTGTATAAGTGTATAAATGTATATCTCACTTTTTATGCTTATCTCTTTTTATATCTCTGTCTCTCTTTATACATATCGCAATATACATTCTAATTGCTAATTAGAGAAAAATTTTATAGTCACTCTTGTCTTTGAAAATGTATATGCACATAAAATTTTGTATATATATATATATATATATATATATATATATATATATATATATTATGTAATATACACATATATTATATAATCTATATATACTATGTAATATACATATATATATTACACACATACATATATATATATTGTGTAATATATATATGCATATATATTACGTAATATATATATATATATATATTACACACACACACACACACACACATATATATATATATATATATATATTTATATACACTTTATGCTACGGGTAACAGTGCACAAAGTCAAAGATATATGTATAAGTTTGTTTGCTAATATATATATATATATATATATATATATATATATATATAACAGAGTAATATGAAAAATATTCTTAGGGATCAAGGGATATTAACTCTCTTCAAATCTACATCATTTTACAAACCTTCTACATTTGTTGTAGGGTATTTCTGTGGATATAATTGTTAATCATTTTTTTGGTAAGGCAATTATTATTATTATTATTATTATTATTATTATTATTATTATTATTATTATTCAAATTAATATAGATAAATGAAATATATAATATTTACATTAATTTCTATTGGCCTAAACATTAAACATCACAATATATTTCGTTACATAAACATTACTTTTCAGTTTTATTAGTCGTTTAGAATGAGATAAAGATTACCAATTCAATTTCTTTTAATTGTATTACTTTAATTACAATTTACGTATAAGCATTTCTCATCATGGAACGATTTGTCTAGTAACTTCACTGAATACAGTGACGATATCCAACATGAACCCGAAGATACAACAATATCTAAGAGGTAAATTTCAAGTATATCTCGTGTACTTAATTTTTTCATAAGACAAAACACATTGATGACATTGATATTTTGTAAAGAATTGTAAACAATTAAAGCATTACTAATAAAATATTGAAATCAGTAATATAGTTCAGAACTTCCCGCCATTAAAATTATAATCAAAATATATTCTCTTAGTGTTATAAGAATCAGATACTTATACATTGCTATAAAAAAGATAAGAAGAGAGAGAATGTCGTAAGATTATTAATTTAGCCAAAAATACAATTGAATAAAGATAAATACTGATAAAAATCTTCAAAATCAATTTTTCATTGAGTAGGGAATTTTTTCTTTTCTTGCGTTGTAAATACAATTTTATACGAAAAATGATTAAGTTACAATTTATTTTATAATACAAAATTATTACTTATTTTTATAGATTTATAAATACAGTTAATTCAACTGAAAAAGATTTATCATTTAAATTGCATTAAAATATTTTAGATTTTGAAATGTAACTTTGAATAATTTAACGCCATTGATTAAAAATATACTTCATTGAAAAAGACGAAAGCAGAATTGAAAATGAATATTTAAACCTGTAGTAATAAAGATGAAATAACGGGTGAACTAAAACTGATATAAAGGCTTAAAATGTAATATAAGTCCAATATGAATATTCATTATTGGACTGAAAAACACCAGATATATATTAGCTAAAATATTTCATTGTGATAATTTTTTCATTGATTTTCTCCACTTGATTGTATCCTCTCTGTATTCATTTTTTAACATTCCGCACGTTGATAAGTATCAGTTGATCATTTTCACTTGTTATTCTAGATGAGTCAACCTGCTCCAGTTTCCCAGTTATGTCGTCGATTATATCACGTGTTTATTGATTAATAATCGAATTTGAAAAATATTACATGACATAACAAATGATGACCAATGAAAAGAAAGAAGGCAAAAAAAAAAGGAAAGTGCGGTTTTTAATGGAACACAGAGGAATTCAAAAGTAATTCGTGCGTAAATAAATATAAGATAATGGAAAACATAGGAAAAATGTGGAGTAGAGAAATGAATTGAGAAATGAAAAGAAAGAAAGGTATCCGCTTTATTTGCAAAACATGTCAGAAAGAAACGAAATAATATTATAAAAGAACGAAAGAAAGAAAGATAGAAAAATAACATTAATTTTAAAGAAAGAAAGTGACGAAAGTAAAACAGGAAAATAAAATAAAATACTAGTAAAATCAATTAATAAAAACAAAGGAAAATAATAAATAAATTAGTGAAAACAAAGAAAAAAGAAATGAATAAAAAAGAGAAATTAAAAAAGAAAAAAGCAAGACAGTAAATAAAGAAAAGAAGGTAATGAATGCAAATAAATAAATCAACGAAAATGAAAGAAAGAAACAAAGAAAAAAAGAAAGAAGTCATTAATTTGAGAAACAAAAGAAAGAAGGAAAAGACATAATAAAAAGTTGGGGAAATAAATGAAGGAAAGTAAGACAGAAAGAACAAGAAAAGAAACAAAGAAGGAAAGGAAAGTAAAAAAGAATTATAGCAGCTTATGCAAATAAATAAATAAGGCAAAAGGACTGGCGAAGACAATGTAAAGAACTGAAGATGTTCAAATGAATTGACGAATTAATCGTGCTTGCTCCTCGAAAGAACTAATTGCTCACAGTTCGTTTTTTTTCTCAATTTTAACTGATTAAAAAAGAATTATATACTTCCATTTTAATTCTTCATAGAATTAGAATTCAACTGCAAATATTGAAAATAGTTTACTAAGAAAACTACATTGGTCTCTGGAAACCATGGAAATCATCTAGTTAACGAAGTTGACAGAAAGCATGACAAGGACAATAAAGAGAATAAAAATTGTCAAACTTTACTTAAAGCAAAATATTATGGAAGATCCACCTGGAAAGTTGTGGAAAGCAATATTTATCCAGGTCCTGAAATATACCCCAGTGATGGAAATAAATTGTTCAGTTCAAAATTCGTAGCACCTGAAGACGACCAGAGCGGACAACCGCCCAAACGTCGTAAACATGACAATAAAGATGAATACATTAGTCCGAACAGTGTATATAATATAACTTTTAGTTGAAATCTCCCATCAAATTATATAATGTAAGCAGCACCACGTTCTTTGGCGACTGACGAGCCATTGCTAAGTTTAATAGGGCGTTTTTCTTTTTTCGCTTGTGCTACAATTTTTTTTAATAAAGTAAATGACATTCCACACCAGTTACACTTTGTTTCAAAAATAGATTTTTCATATACAATGAAGTTTTTTCTTATTTCATTTATATGGAAGCTACACATCCAAGCAACTACCATAGCCGAACTTGCGAAAATTATTTGAAACACTTGATCTGTATATTTCCAATATAATCATAGATTCACTAGTAATATGCGGTTAATAATTATCAAATCATATCTCGATTTGATAGTTATCAATTTTCAGTGGGCTCTTTAACCGAGAAGTATCGATTAGGCAAAGTATTTTCTGTACGAATCTTCTCAAAATACGTTTGTAACTATCATTCAGTGAGATTAATTGATTATTTTTTATAAAATGTATAAATACTTATTTTGTCGAATTTTAAATGATTAAAATATTAATTAAACGTTATGTGTGGGAAACAGCCGGTGGTTTTAATACAAAATAATTACAGAATAAACAAACAAATGTTTGACAGCTTTAAAGAGGTAATGAAAGTAAAATATGTTAATTAAATTATCTTATCCTAGGCACTATGAGTGCCATCTGTTTGTCAGTTCAAGTTCCACATGTGATAAACGCTTGGACGATCATGTCTCGAAAAAGACATGACTGACTGGACAGAAGATTATCTCGCAGTAGGTTGCTATTGCTTTCTGCGGTAGACAAGACTCGGGTCTTGCCAGACAAGACTATAGAACCCAATCTGTCCTGTTATTTGATTCATACCTAGAGTGGGGAGATATGTATTATATTATTACGTAGTAATTAGTGGGGGATCAGTTTATTCCTTCATAACAATTTAAAACCGACCCTCACTTTATGACCAGTAGAAGTCTTAATCATAATCCAACTGTTATATTCAGTCAGTCAATTAAGTACCATACGTGATACACGATTTGAGCGATCATATCTTTCGAGACATGACTGACTGGGCAGAATATTCTCCCGCAATAGGTTGCTATTGCTTTCTGCGGTAGACTGGTTGCCAGCCAAGGCCATAGAATACAAGCTCTCCCATTATTTAACACATAACTTGAAGAAAGAGACGGATTAATACCTTTCCCAAGGGTATTTGTGCGTAAGTGTATGTGAATGTGCGTTGTAGGGAAGTGGATATCGATTCGGAACGACAAATCGGGGAAACGAGTTCGAATTCCAGTTGAATTCCTTGCATTCACTTACGCACAAATACCGTTGGGAAAGCTATTAAACCATCTCTTCCTTCCAATTATGGGTTACATGATAGGACAGATTGGGTTTTATAGCCTTGGCTGGCAACCAGTCTACCGCAGAACGCAATGGCAACCTAATGCGGGATAATCTTCTGCCCAATCAGTCATGTCTCTTTCGAGACATGATTACCCAAAGCGCGTATCACGCATGACACTTAACTGACTCACTGGAAGCGTACCGGGCAGAAAAATTTTCAGCGCTTAATCCCATATTAGGCTTGGTAAAAATTTTACATCATTGTTGCATAACTGGTGAGATCCATTGATTGTGTAGATAAAAATATATTAATTTCTTCACTAATTGTTGCTTTTTACGACTTTATGTTGGAACAATATTTAAGTATAGAAACTAACACAAAATGTAAAACCTTCTATTATGTTAAAATACGTATATATATATATATATATATATATATATATATATATATATATATATATATATTGTATTCACAACATTATTAATATGAATAGAATTTTTGTCTATTTTCAAATCACTGAAGTTAAGATGTCAAAAAAAGATGTCAAATTTATTTCAGAGGTTAAATTCGACTGCAGTGCAGCGCAAACGGGTAGAAACATCAATGAAGTTTGCTAAGAAGAAAGTGATAACAATGTGTGAAACTTTTTGCTTTTATTTTCCTTTCTTAAATAAGAGTTTTTTTTTCTATTATTTCTAGAAAGCAAGGAAATGACAGTTATTCTCTTCAACCTTCGCTCATGTGACATGCACATCGATGTTATAAAACTGACCTAATTTTTATTACATTCCATACAGGTTCTGCGCTGATTTGTTGAAAGAAAATTTTCTAGAATTATCTAGAAGTTTCAAGGACTTTTGAAAAGTTTCAGTAATTTCTAGAATGTTCTGGTGACGTAGATTACAGTATAAATACAGGGAATGTAATCTCAAATTGTTCAATTTCTTTAAGTCGTCGTTCATAGATGTTTTGTCAGATGGCATCAAGATGTTGGAATCTTATGGCAGTAGAATTTTGCTATATCCGTGGAGAATATTTCATGACAGGAGCGAAAAATACTCACGTAGCATTTTCGGTAGATTTTAAGCGACAGGGAATAAAACAAATGGGAGATAGTGTTGCAGGTAAGATGAACGAGCAAAGAAACTATCGGTGAGGAATTTAGAGAGTATCAAGAGAACATGTAGGATAGATATATCATGAAAACATGTAGGATAGATATATAAGGAGGACATGTAGGATAGATATATCAGGAGGACATGTAGGATAGATATATCAGGAGGACATGTAGAATAGATATATCATGAGAACATGTAGAATAGATATATCATGAGGACATGTAGAATAGATATATCATGAGGACATGTAGAATAGATATATCATGGGAACATGTAGGATAGATAACGTTTGACAGTGAACATAATAAAACCAATTTTATAATTTACAGAAAGCATACTCGCGGTCTTTAACAAATAATGATTCTGGGTAAGAAGATGACTGAATTGAAATTACTTTTTTTATCAAATGAACACAAAGGAGAATGGTGATGGAATGTTAATGTGAACAAAACATGTCCGGTCCTGCTTGCAAAGGCCTGAATATAAAAAAAAAACTAATCATACAGTAGTGATAAGCTAGTAAAGTTACTTCTGTGGGATACTAGCTGCAGAAAGAAATATTTGTCATCCTCAAGGTCGGGTAAATACATTTGGGCTCTGTCGAGGCTGACCACTGAGGAGTGGGCAGCACTAGCCCAGATATGACAGCAATACTCCATTCTTGGTCTGATTTGAATCTTGTAAAGATAAATGATGGCAATAGGGGCAATGTATTTTCTGGAGCGATACAAGGAATCATTGATTTTCCAGCATCTTTGTGATGGTACATTGATGAAATTTGTACTGAAATGAAGCTTCTAAACACCGTCTACAGTTCATGTTATAATTAAAGAAAATTATGGTGACTGCTCAGTTGTCTTCAGGTGGATTAATCTACGATAACATTCTAAATCCTGGTGAAACAATCTCATCAGGTACGTCTTCATCTTCGTATAGAGTATCTTCAGGGCATATGTGGACATGGTCCACCATAAATTCCTGCCCTTTGTTTAACAAACATTTGCACAAAATCGCTAAGTAAGTTATGTGATGCGTTTCTCTGTGCTACTTACTTTTAATACGCCTTGGGAGTGTCAAGGTCTCCAAACCTTATCTCTTATTTATGTGTCCAAGAACCTTTCTTTCTGATGTTGTGTACAAGATCTTTTTTCCATTTACTCTAAAATTTAGTCGTTGCTTACATTTTACTTCATGATATGTTCAGCATTCTTCTGTAGAACCACATTCCTGTGATCATAACTTTCCCGAAATTGAAGATATGCTTAAAGACTTGCTGCCTGTGTTTTCAAGTTTTCGAATAATTTGGTATTTACAGGATATACTGAAAGCAAGGCTGACAAAGGAAAGCAGCACATAACCTATCTGACGATTTTGTGTAAATGATTGGCAATACAAAAGGTCCTTCTTACACGATAATACCCGGCCACATATCGCCCAACGTCCCAGAGGGTAAATGAATCATCATTCAGCCATTAAGCAACAAGATACCTTGTGTCGGAGAATGGCGTTTTAGAAAGCTAAGTTTACCTCTGGCAATGGGCACATGGATATTCAACATGATTAGGTACATTCCGGACAACAGGTGAAATTTCAGTATTATCAATCGTCGATTTATTTTGACTTTAAATTTTCACGTCTTTTGTTTGTTGCAGGTCAGTTAGAACATGAAATATTGACAACGGATTTCCGGAAACTAAATTCTGAGTTTCGCAGAATCATCCGTGGATGCCTTCTTATTTTTAAATAGTTTCCACCAAATAATGTCCAAGCATATAACAAATACTTTCACAGTTTCTGCTCCGAAGAACTTAGCTCACTGGTGTCCCCTATATATAATTTACTCGAGCCAGAAGATTAGCAGTTAGATCCCACCCTTTTACTGTGAAATCGATAAATTGTAAATGCAAATTCTACTCCGGTATCTTCTTTTGTCGCACTTCCCGCCTGTGGAAATCCCTTCCGTTTACTTGCTTCCCCAACAGCTATAATCTCCAAGAATTTAAATGTAAAGTCAATAGTCATCTCCTATCTCACTAACCTGCATCCTCTCTCTCTCTCTCTCTCTCTCTCTCTCTCTCTCTCTCTCTCTCTCTCTCTCTCTCTCTCGTGCTTCTTTCTCCGTCCACTCCACTCTCGTCAGTATTCTCATCCTTCTGTTACCCACTTCCTGACACCCTCTATAACCTGTCACTCTTTCTCATAACTTTCCTCTTATGTAACCCCCTGCAAAACAGTGGCAATAAAATGACTTGCTTGGGGCGATATGATTATAAAAATATACTTATTTGTTGTGATAGTCGCATACAACAGAAACTAAACCAATATCATCTCAGGGCCAAAAGAAGAACTTCACTTGAAAATATTTTTCACGTCTAAAGTAATGTTCTCACTGACAGTTTGCAAAGTTACATCAAGGCTGCGCAACCAGCGCTCGATATATATATATAAAATATTGCTGTAGAATTTCCTTAATTTCGTTTTTTTTTTTTTTTTTAATCATCTCACCCCAAGCAAGGCATTCCACTGCCACTATTGCGCATGGGGCTACATAGGGGAAGGTAAAGAGAAGGAGTGGTTAGACATAGGGAATGTCAGGAGGAAGATGACAGATGAGTAAGGATAGCGAGGATGAGGGTTGGGCAGATGGGAAGAGTGTTTGATAGAATGGGAGCAGGTTTGTGTGTTAGGAGGTGTCTATTGACCTTACATTTAAACTCCTGGAGATTGTAGCCGTCGGGGAAGCAATCATTTGGAAGAGAATTCCACAGTCGGGAAGTGCGAGGAAAGAAACTGTAGGAGTAGAAGTTACGGCTGCATTTTATCGGTTTCACTGTAAAAGGGTGGGATCTAGTTGCTAATCTAGTATCTCGTTCAAATTCGTATTTAGGTGGCACTAGTGATCTAAGTTCATTCGAGCAGAAGCCGTGAAAGTATTTATAGAAGAGACACAGGGAATCCACGTCGCGCCGGTGGGAGAGAGACTGCAGGCGGTCTGCCAAGTCGGTATCTATCACATTACAGACCCTCCTCTGAACCTTATCGAGAAGCCCGAGGAGAACAGCAGGGGCACCCGACCAGATATGGCAGCAGTATTCAATGCACGGGCGGATGGTAGATTTATAAATGTGAAGGATAGATTTAGACGGAAAAAACTTCCGGGCCCTACACAGAGAACCGACTTTCATAGCAGCGGATTTAGCAATGGATTCGATATAGTCATTCCATTTGAGGTCCGCTGAAAGTGTGAGACCAAGGAGGCGTAGTGTCTATATTAAATGGATGCGTACGTTGTTAAAAAGTTTATCTAGCACAAGTTCAGGGTGAAGGTGATTTTCTAAGCGCAGCTCAGATGTTACACAAGGCAGAAACTCACTACTAGTAACGATTCTAGCAAAATAAGCTTGTTAACCATTACACCACGTCGAGTTGTCCCCAAGGTCAGAGTAGAGGGTGATACAGAAGATATCAATCTAACAACATTGAGTTCGTTTTTCCGTTTTTTCCGTGTTACTTTATTTTATTTTATTTTATTTTGATAACGCTACTAACGTCACATAAGTCTTTCACAAAGCCACAGTAATGAAACAAGCAGTAAGAAACGAAAACATTTTATTTGAAATTCTCTTCACTCAGTAGAAAAAAGCGTTTATCTGTATATGTATTTTTATATTCATAAGTGGTTATTTGAATAAGAACGAGATCAGCACATAGTTTTGGACACACTGTAAGGAACGGACTCATTTCAAACTCAACCATTTATAAAACTAACACTACACATCGACAAGGCACTCATAATTTTATCTTATCTGTTTATAACAAAACCAAACGCAATGAGGAATAAATTCACCTCACCAGACTTATCTGCGTAACAAGCTTCCTCTCATTTAATGACATTTGCTTTTTATGTTTACATCAATGCAAATAAATTGTTTTGCAAGTATGTAGTCATAAGTGCACACTCTATGTATATGCGGTCAGTTTGGTACATATTTTTCTGTAAGAATTTGTCTGTGCGCCTGCCTCTGTATATGTGAATTTCATATGTTGTGAATGTATGCTCGTTTTTCTTCGTATGCGTGCATGTGATTTCTACGCATGCGTATAGCTTAGCTTTTAGCAATCTTCAAATAACGTCGACAGCTAAGTCGGCAGGCCCTACCGCGACGTAACAAGGCCACGAGTTATTAAGCAGAGAATAAATTCACCCTAGAGACAAATTAACAACGATGAAAACCACGGGGTAAAACAAACAAATAGCAACGACTGGCGAGAAAATAAATAATAGAAAAATACAGAAACCTAAAAGGAAGTACAAGCGACATCTTGTTTTAAAAGATGAAGAATTCGCCCGGGAAAAAAATATGCTAAATTTACATTCCCTACATATTTGAAAACTATTTTCCAGTTAATCCTTTATATTCAATAATAAAAGTGTTGAATGAATTAAATATTTTAACCAATTTCGATTTTGAATTTCGATTGGAATTTGAAAAAATGGAACCAAAAGAAGGAAAAATCTCATGAATCATCAAACAAGCAATAGAGAGACGCGAAAGAAAGAAGATTAATTCATTAATATATATACTGGGCGTGTATAGCGATAATATGCATGCTAAAAAGTCTGCCTTCTTCTACCGCGCGCCCATGGCCCAGAGGTAGAATCGCCGACTGACGCCACTGCGGTCGGGTTTCAATCCTGGGTTAGAAGCAATCGGATGTTTAACGGACTGATGAGCTGTGATACAGTGAAACAGATCTGTCTGCGGATGTCTATATACATATCGCTTTTGCTTCGATCATTCATTTTTAACTATAGATATAGATACGTCGGGATGTGCGTTGTGGTACATTGGATATCAGCTCGGAACGAGAAATCGGGGAGCCGAGTTCGAATTCCAGCCGAATTCATAGCATTCACTTACGCGCATATACCCTTGGGAAAGGTATTAATCCGTCTATTCCTTTCAGTTATAGGTTAAATAACAGGACAGATTGGGTTCTATAGCCTTGGTCGGCAACCAGTCTACCGCAGAAAGCAATGGCAACCTACTGTGGGATAATCTGCTGCCCAGTCAGTCATGTCTCTTTCGAGACATGATCACCCAAGCGTGCTTCACGTATGGCACTTAACTGACTGACTGAATATAGTAGTTGGAAACATGCTTAAAGCTTCTACTGGGCATAAAGTGGGGCTCGGTTTTCTATTGTTATGAAGTAATAAACTGATCCCCCACTAATTATTACTTAATAATATAATAGATCTCTTCCCTCTCTAGTTATGGGTTAAATAACAGGACAGATTGGGTTCTATATCCTTGGTCGGCTACCAGTCTACCGCAGAAAGCAATGGCAACCTACTACGGGATAATCTTCTGCCCAGTCAGTCATGTCACTTTCGAGACATGATCGCCCAAGCGTGTTTAACATATGGCACTTAACTGACTGATAAATACGTATTCAAACACTCTTGCGTTTGTTGTTCTAATACAGAGTGTCCCAAATTTAAATATTTCGTGAAAATCAATTTTCTTATATAAAATCTCATTTTTATTTGTGTTTATTATGCTTATAAATTGTTAATTTTCTTTGTAACTTCATAATTTTTATAATTAGTTTCCTAATTTTATTTTTATCCCATCTCAGAACGATATTAATAATAAACACACAAGAATGTATTCCCCTACGTACATATCTTTGCCTGTAGATTCATAAAACTATGGTTTATCGGCAAAAGAACAATAATTTAGCCGAAATTAAAGAACGCATTCATTAAGTAAAGCAGGAGAAAATTCCAGGAGAATTTTTTTCAACGCCAAGTTTAGATGTGAAATTTACAGAGATACAGACTGAGTACCTTTTGATAATTTCAATGAAGTTTTGACATAACATTTATAAATCTATGTGCTTTGTATCACATCAAATTGAGTCAGTTTTTAAAAACATTTGTCCGAATTCATTTACAAAAATAATAAATTCTGGAACTGTTATGGTGAAACACACCTATTCCTCAGATAATGGACTCTCCCTCCTCTATGAATAAAAGTTAACGGGAAGTTCAGAGAAATTTTGGGGAAATTCATCGGAGTTCTGGAGATTTCTTAAGAGTTCTATTGGAGTTCAGTAGAACTACTAGGCAGTTGATATTAGTTGGCAGTTAGCCGAATACTAGCCGAATACTAAGGAGTCAGCTTTCAGTGGAAGCGTTACGTCGAATAGCAACCAATATAGCACGATTATAACTTTCAGTGCGAAAACTACTCCACACCAGGAACAGGATTATATATTAATTTTGTGTTCTAATCTTTGTTTGACTGATTCGTAATTTGAAGTAAAATAATAATTTTACGTCAAATTCCGCTCGAGCTGTTGCGTTGGATATCTCCAAAGCTTTTGATATAGTTTGGCCTTCTGTGCAAGCTACGGGGTTATGGTATCACTAGACGCTTGCTTAATCTGATCCAATCTTTCCTATCTAACCGCATAATGAAGATCACCTTCAACGGTCATGCTTCCACATCCTATCACTCGAACGCTGGTATCCCTCAGGGTTCTATCCTAGGCCCAAGACAGTTTCTGATCTTCATAAAACGAACTCCCTGATGTGATCAAATCTCATGTAGGCATCTAAGCTGATGATACTGCCATTTACTTCTGCCACAGTAACAAATCTGGCGAGACTGCCAAAGATAACCTCGCTGCTCTTCTCGAGAAAAACCTCCACTCTGTGGTAGACTAGGGTAAGAAGTGGCTTGTAAATTTTAATGCTTCTAAAACGAAACTGCTGTCAAACACCACAGGCAGTCGCTGTCATTTCTCAATATAATCTTGCGGTCAAGGAAGGTGCATTGGAATCGCTTAGTTTATTGGCGCTAAATATATTCTCTCTGTGCTAAATGGTATCCTTCTTTGAAATTAATTGCTTTTCTTTTGACGCGTATAAAACTCATTGTAAATTCACAGATACATTTTATTAATTAATCTGTTTTCGACTAAGCTTTTTTATGTTATTTAAAGCCAGAATATACTTTTAGATCGTGAGAATGTATTTTTAGATAATAAGGATTTAGTGATACAAGATTTACTAATTAACCCATAGATTGGAGAAGAAAAGGTTTATTCATATTTTTCCTACGTTATTTGTGTGTCTGTCAGACAGTTAAGCGCTATACTTGATACACGCTTGGCGATCATTTCTCGAAAGAGACATGACTGACTGGGCAGAAGATTATCCCTCAGTAGGTTTATAGAAAAAGGCGTAAGACAAGGCTGTGTCTTTTCACCGGATTTGTTCAACCTATACAGCGAGAATATTTTCAGGACCCTAGATGACACACCAGGATTTATTATTGGAGGCCACATCCTGAACAACATAAGATACGCGGACGATACAGTACTGATTGCGGACACGGAAAGGAAACTGCAAGATCTAATACAGAAAGTAGCAGTGGAGAGTGACAAGATGGGACTACAAATAAACGTTAAGAAAACTGAGTACATGGTCATCAGCAAAAGATACAACCCAAAATGCCAAATACAGGTGGGGGATAACAGAATCAAACAAGTCCAAGAATTTAAGTACCTAGGAAGTGTTCTAACAGGAGATGGAAAGTGCGACACGGAGATCCGAAGGCGAATTGGCATGGCAAAGGACGCGTTCCAGAAGATGAGCAAAATACTAACACACAGGAATATCTCAATAGAAACGAAGAAAAGAGTGCTAGACTGCTACGTGATGTCAGTTCTTCAGTACGGCTGTGAATGCTGGACAATATCATCGAAAATGAGGACAAAACTGGAAGCGGCCGAAATGTGGTTCTACAGAAGGATGCTACGGATATCGTGGACTGAGCATACAAGCAACGACGAAGTGTTAGAAAGAATGGCAACAAAAAGGAAATTGATGCTGAACATCAGGAAGAGACAACTGAAGTTCCTGGGACATGCAATGAGGAAGGAAAGCCTGGAGAACCTGATAGTGACTGGTCAGATAGAAGGAAGGAGAGACAGAGGAAGGCAGCGGATAACATATTTGCAGGGCCTGATCAAGTGGATGACGGAACGGGGGTTGCCAGGAGCAACAGGAGCAAACATACTAAGAGCCACAAGGGATAGGGAGACGTGGAGATCCATGATCGCCTACGTCCTGAAGGGACAGGGCACATAGAAGAAGAAGAAGAAGGTTTCCATTACTTTCTGCGATAGACTGGTTGCCACCCAAGACTACAGAACCCAATCTGTCTTTTTATTTAACCCATAACTGGAGGGAAGAGACGGATTAATACCTTTTCTAAGGATATTTGCGCGTAAGTGAATGGAACGAATTACACTGGAATTCGAACTCGGCTCCCCGATTTCTATTTCCAAGCCGATATCCACTGCACCACAACGCATGAATATAAAGAACCCAACCAAAATTAGAACATCAGTTTCTCGGTTAACAATTGCGAGCTATTATCCATTACACCACACTACAAGCTTATATCACGATGGTATTCCTAGGTTGTAACCCATCTACGTACAGACAAGGCTCGACGTTGCTTAACTTCAATGATCGTAATTAGTGTTTTAATTTGATATGGCCGTAAGCCACATACATTTTGACTGTGATTAATATATTTCTGCATTAAATATTTTCATCCTTATTCAATGGTAAATAAATGTTCTCGCATATATTTGATATGTGAACATAAAAAATAAAATACAATTTTTAAATATTTTATAAAAATATAGGGAAATTAAAACGAGAACCCCTATTTACCCTTCCTCGTCTCTTGAGTGTTGTTCAGTCATTGTTTGCCCTGTATATACAGAACCTATGTTAGCAGTACCCTCCGCAGGGAGTGAACTTACCATTAATATGTCATCAAATTTAGGAACAATGTTTTAGCAAAAAGAGAACTAGCAACAAATTGGAAGATAATAATCCGAGTTTAAATAATATAAAGAACAATTTCTCTTCCTAGAAATTCAAAGAGAACATACATTTAATAATGCCTTCATTTTTAGGCAGTCTGGTTAAACTAGCTATATTAATAGCGATGAAGGAAAAACTTGAAGCAGCTGAAATCTGGTTCTACAGAAGGATGCTGTGAATATCATGGATCGAGCATGTGAGCAATGACGAGGGTTTGGAAAGAATGGAAACGAAAAGGAAATTAATACTCAGCATCAGGAAGAAACAACTAAAGTTCCTGCGACTTGCAATGAGGAAGGAGGGCTTGGAGAACCTGATACTCACAGGCCAGCTAGAGGGAAAAAGAGACAGGGGAAAGCAGCGGATAACATATTTAAAGGACCTGATCAAGTGGATAACGTAATGAGGGTTGCATGGTGCAACAGGAGAAAGCAAGCTAAGAGCCAGCAGGGATAGAGAGATGTGGAAAGCCATGATCACCTACGTACTGAAAGGACAGGGCACATATAAGAAGAATATATATGCCAACTGTTTATAATAAATTATAACGTGGGTATAAAATGGGTGATTAATTCTATATTATGATCAATATATAAACTGATCCCTCATTTTGTGGCCATGCTTGTTTCTATACATCTATATTGTAGATTTATGGGCTTGAGATAGTGGATAACAGAACGGGTGTTGCATGTTGCAACAAGAGAAATCGTGCTGAGAGCCACCAGGGATAGGGAGATGTAGAAAGCCATCATCGCCTACGTCCTAAAGGGACATGGCATATAAAAGAAGAAGAAGAAGAAGAAGAAGAAGAAGAGTAATGATGATATGTATGAATTTATGTTTATGTATATATATATATTGTGATTATGTGGCAGATGGCATTGATTGACCCAAAAGTTTAAACAAATAAAAACACAAGCAGAAAACATTTATATTTCATTTACCAATAGATGATATATAGATAAAAATATTCTTTTTCTACCTTTAGTAGCTAATATATAAATTATTTTAACAATTTCTTGCTACCGATTTGATCAATTGTACTCAGATGATTTTTCATTCGTCTGCGGCTGTTAAAGTATGGCTCTCAAGAACGCTGTCTTGTACGAACACAAAACAAGATGGCAGTCATTTGGCTAAAAACGTGCAGAACGCTTTGAAGGTCGCTTTTGTAATTAGTTTCGCTAAGGCCATCTATAAAGATTCTATAAAGAAATGCTCAAAGCATTTTCTCAGCCGTAACGCACGAGAAAAAAACCGTTCAGAATATTGTCCTCATCTTTGTTGCACTTTGTACGACGTTTCGGACATAGTACGCTCCGACCTTCTTCAGATGCTAGGAATTTCTTAGCGAACCCTTTATTACGATCACTGGGGTATATCGTTCTCATTCCTTTTTGCGAAGCCACTTTGGTAGTCATGAGTTATCTCCCTCTAAGTACCTTGTTCACCACTGCTTTAGTCTGGTATTTACATTATTCAAAATATTGTCCACATCTTTGTTGCCATTTGTACAACGTTTCGGACATTGTAGTCTCTGGCCTTCTTCAGGTGCTAGGAATTTCAAAGCGAAAATGTTTTTTACGATCACTGGGGTATATCGTTCTCATTCCTTTGTGCAAAGCCTCTTTAGAAGTCATGAGTTATCTCCCTCTAAGCTGACTCTAAGTTACTTTTTCACCATTGCTGTAGCCTGGTATTGAACTCACAACTCTTTTTGGATCAAGTCACTGTAACTAACCAACGCCTATATATCTATATCCACTGTGTCATGTGTCCTTAAGAATGATATACCCTACTGATTGTAATAAAGGATTCAGTTTGAAATTCCTTGTACATGAAGAAGGCCAGCGCGTACAACGACCGAAACGTCGTACAAATGGCAACAAGGTCAAGGACAATAGTCCGAATAATGTAAATAGTACCTCATCACAGAAATATAAACAAATAAAATAATCGTCATTGGAAATTTTAAATCAAAAACTTATAGTCAAAACAGAGCAGAGTGATTGACTACATTTATCTTTCTTCTATGTGACATGTTTCTTTAGGGTCTGAACGATTGTGACCCTCCACAGTCTCCGATCCTTTGTAGCCGTTAGCAGAGTTTATCCCTTTGCTATGCCCAGGCTCCTTTTTACAACAGCTCGCCGCGAAGGTGGCTTGTTTCATATTCCTGTCACTCTTATCTCGATATGTCTAATGATGGTCAAATTCTCAAAGCCCTAATTCTTCATTTTTGCATGTGGGGATGTGAGCAGATAAATTTTTGGTTCCATTTTCTTAAAGACTTCTTCGTCGTCTACCCGTTCCATTCATGGAATTCTCAGCTTCCTTCTGTTGCAAATATTTTTGTTGCCTTCAGTTTTCTCTTCACCTGTGAGGAGAGTGTCCAATTTTCACTGGAATACAATAAAGTTTATTACACAAACCTTTTTCAACAAACCTTTTTTTATTTCTAACAAAATTTTCCTGCTTCTTAATACATTTCTTACTCTTTCACTAATCTAATTCCCATTCTAATTTTGATTTCTGATTTGAATTTCCATACCCTGTTATAAAAACAAGAACAATCTATTTCAAGATTTATGGCTTCTGCTCCGACGAACTTAGCTCAATGTTGTCCCTCAATACATGAATTAGCAACTACGTCCTAACCATTTACTGTGAAACTAATAAATTGTAAACGTAAATTCTACTCCGTCAGCTTCTTCTCTCGCACTTCCTTTCTGTGGAATTTCCCTCCCGTTTACTTGCTTTTTTGACAGCTACAATCTTCAAGAATTTAAATGTAAAATCAATAGTCATCTACTATCTCACTAACTTGCATCCTCTCTCTCTCTCTCCCTCTCATGCTTCTTTCTTCGTCCACTCCACTCCCATCAGTATTCTCATCCTTCTTCTACCCTCTTCCTAACACCCCCTGTAACCTGTTACTCTTTCTCATAACTTACCTCCTATGTAACCCCCTGCTCAATAGTGGCAGTAATATGCCTTGTTGGGGGCGACACGATTATAAAAAGAAAATGCTCAATTTTTCTTCTTGAATTTATGACAACTTCTGCTTCAAATATACGAGGTGTTATTAAAAGGTTTCCAGTTTAGTTCTGTAGCACACCAAAGGATTGTTACTCACGATAGCCTGCGCAATGAGAGCTGGCAGTGACCTTAATAATCCAGTAGATTAAGAGATATTGGTTTGGTCACTTTGCAAGTTGTGAAATTTGTCTATTTGAGATCGCATGTATGCTATAGCCTTCATATCTCTTCATGAACAAAATGTTGGAACAAAGGGTCAACGTGAAATGTTGGGGTTAACATGTAAATCTGTTATAGAAACATTGAGCATGCTTATGTCGAAGAGGCAATAAGTCATACGCAATGTTTTGAGTGGAATTTAAGATCGTCCCTCGAAGATGACGAGCGATCTGGGAGACCTCGCACGAGCGACACCTCTAGAAATATGGAGAAAATTTTGTGCATGAGGGGCGTCGTTGAACAATCACTAATATTGCTGGTGATGCTCGTGTGCTGCTGAGCACGAAGAATTAGATTTTTCATCACAATTCACCCTATCACTGAGATTTCTTCACTCGTGAGTTTCTAAACAAAAACAACATTTTATTGCTGCCACAACCGCCCTATTCCCCACATTTAGCATCTGTGAACATCCATCTCTTGTCTAAGCTGTAAATTCAGCTCAAAGGTCGCTGTTTTAACACCGTTGCCGAGATCCAGAATCATTAGCAGAAGATGCTCGACTCGCTTACGGAAAACGACTTTCAGGCCGGATTCTGGAACCAATTTATTGCTGCTGAACCTTACTCTATCGAAGGAGTGGATGTTAAAACTTCGGTAAATATAACAGATGTTTTATACAACTTTGAATAACAACCAGTTTCAATACTACTTTAATTCAGTCAGTTAAAATGCCATGGTTGCCAGCCATGGCTATAGAACCCAGTCTATCCTATTATTTGACTAAAGGGTAGTAGATGTATTATTTTATTAAGTAGTAAATAGTGGGGGATCAGTTTTCTGTTGTTATGAATTAATAAAATGTTCCCCCACTTTATGGCCAGTAGACGCCTTAAATCATGGTTGTAACTATTATATACATTCAATCAGTTAAGTGCCATACGTGATACACGATTTGAGCGATCATCTCTTTCGAGACATGACTGACTAGGCTAATCATTTACGTTCAGTCAGTTAAGTGCCATACGTGATACACGCTTTGGGGGATCGTGTCTCGAAAGAGACATGACTGCCCTGGGCAGAAGATTATCCCGCAGTAGGTTGCCATTGCTTTCTGCGGTAGACTGGTTGCCAGACAAGGCTATAGAACATAAGCTGTCCTGTTATTTAATACATAAGTAGAGGGAAGAGACGGATTAGTACTTTTCCCAAGGGTATTTGCGCGTAAGTGAATGCAATGAATTCAACTGGAATTCGAACTCTGTTCCCCGGAATAATTTTGGGCCCAGTCAGTCATGTCTCTTTCGAGACATGATCGCCCATGCGTGTATCACGTATGGCACTTAACTGACTGAATAACTCTATGCTTCATACGGACAAGACCGTTTTGATATATATTGTAGTACAAGTTTGCGTGAGATTTGTTCGTTGTCTACTGCGATTCTTTTGAAAAGAATGTGTTTCTAAAATGTGGTCGAAACTCTGAATAGTTCACAAGACTATTTGCCTGATAAACTTTTTAAAGAGAAATAATTTGTAAATTTCAACCGATACTAACGTTAACAGTTCAACTAATGAATACCGAATATTTTTTTATAAAAGTTTAACTTACAATGATTATTACTATATTAGACTTATTTAACAATATTTACTTTTGAATTTTTATACAGTTATGTTTCATCTCATTCATTATGTATTATTTTCAAATTTTAGGTCGATATATTATTTTATTCTTAATTGCCTTCATAGCAAAGAAAAGAAAAAATGATATTATAGCCAAAACCAAGCACAAAGATCTCACTGGATTTACTCAATAAATATTCACATTGAATCCGCATTAGATTTAGGAGACCCGGAATGTCTGATACGGTTTCGTATGGTAATTTGATATGCATCCCAGGCAACAGAAGGGATCCACTTGTAAATTACTCACATACAATGAAAAAAGAAAAGTCAAAAAGCCGATTCAGACGGATTAAACAACACTTGCTTTGTCGGATAAGGTTGTGGGTGGGAGACATATATAATGGCTTACAACTTATTATTCTTATTTGTCCAAAAGCAATAAAATGTTACGGTTCCCGAGCACTCTAGGAAAGAGGGAGAGTTCTTACCTGAAGAGTTTCTTAGGTTGTCTCTGCACCACCTGGAAACTTTACATTATTTTTTTAAACTGTGGCCGAATGTGTGAAGGCATTAAACCATTAAGAAAAAATATATTGACAGGGTAACAAAGGTGAAAGTTTTCTTGCAGTAAGGTTAACCTGAAGAAAAATGTGTTACTATGAATTAGTAAATGTGAGAATATCACAAAATAATGTGAGTAAATAAGATTAATAAATCACGAATATTTGAAACAGATTATTACAATTTACGAGATCGTGGGTTTTAGAAGTACGTGAAAAGGAAAACGGCTAATTTGGAGCTCTAACCAAAAAATTACTCATGTTAAATATATCGAGAAACGGATGTAGAGCTTTAACATAGCGTAACAGGCAATCACAGTAGAATCTTTTTTTTTTATAATCATATCGCAAGAAATTTTACTGCCACTATTTTGCAGGGGTTTACATAAGAGGAAAGTTATGAGAAAGAGTGACAGGTTATAGGGAGTGTCAGGAAGTGGGTAAGAAGGATGAGAATACTGATGAGAGTGAAGTGGACGGAGAAGTGAGCATGAGAGAAAGTTATGAGAAAGAGTGACAGGTTATAGGGAGTGTCAGGAAGTGGGTAAGAGAAGGATGAGAATACTGATGAGAGAGAAGTGGACGGAGAAAAGAGCATGAGAGAGAGGAGGCAGGTTAGTGAGATAGGAGATCACTATTTAAATTTAAATTCTTGGAGATTATAGCTGCCGGGAAAGCAAGTAAGCGGAATGGAATTCCACGGGCGGGAAGTGCGAGAAATGAAGCTAATAGTGTAGAATTTGCGTTTACAATTTATAGTTTCACAGTAAAAGAGTGGGACCTTGTTGCTTGAGTAAATTTATATATAGGAGGCACCAGTGAGCTAAGTTCATCGGAGCAGGAGCCGTAAAATTATTTGTAGAAGAGACACGGGGAAGCCAAATTGCGCCGGTGAGAAAGTTACTGTATCCGAGCTGCCAGGTCGGGATCTATTACGTTACCGATTCTCCGTTGGGTTTTGTCAAGGACGCCGAGGTGAATACCAGGAGTAATCTTACAATGCATCTGTGAACAGAAACTCTCACGTGAGGTTATTCATATAGCAATGAGAGGTCCCTGAATGAGTTTGTGTTCTGAATAATCGACACAAGTCTGAGCAAGTAAATTCTGCGAGATGTTTTTTTAAAAACTTTTCAGTGTAACACCTAGCACATTCAATGTCTAGTTAAAGTGCAGAATTGGATTATTGCAAATTCTGTTTTTTCCTAAATCTAAAATTGTTGTCATAATGCCATGGGCGAGATTAACGAGAACATGACAAGATAGATAGATAGATAGATAGATAGATAGATAGATAGATAGATAGATAGATATTTCTGGAAAAACCACTTTCCTTGTTTTGTGGATTTCGAGTGAGGAACCACACAAAATAATGAACAACAAAAACAAAGAAAATAGGTTATATTTAACCTTATATACAAACTTAAACGCAGGTTAGTAATGAGAGGAATACTATTAGTAAGCAATAAATATATATACGTCTTGAAGTGAAGTCATTGGAAATAATACATCCGTGTGTATTATTCTAGCTGAGTGGGGCTCAGAGCTATTCCGACTTCTGATGCGGTAATCTCTGGGTAACTTAGGTATCGCTCGGTAACTTACGTATCAGTTCCGGTACTCTACGATAACTCTAACGGGTCTCTACAATAATTCTATGGTAGCTCCCGTATCTCACTACTCCAGGTGTATATGTATACCCAAGTCGAGTCCATTATCATAAAAAAAGTGGAGGTTTCACAACACTTAGATTTCCCTTTCGTAGCTTGGAAAGATTATATAAATGAGTGGGAAGTCTTTCACACATGCAGAGAAAGAGCGAGAAAAAAATTTGGTCGCCGTCAAGCGGATTGTATTCGAAGATGCTGAGTATATCTATTAAAAATAAAATGATTTTATTTTCTTGTATTCTAATTTTTACAGGATTAAAAGAAAAAATGTTTTGGCAAGCTCATTCTTCCTTAATCTTCAGGTATATTTATTTGTTTGCAAAACTTTTGTTATTTCACCTGTAAGAGAAATTCTTTCGATTGCTTTTAGTGTTACACTAAATGCGATATTTCTGCTATGGCCACAGATCCGATTTTGGCGACTTCTGGTTGTTCCGATTTTCTTTGACTTCGTTTGTTTATATATATATATATATATATATATATATATATATATATATATATATATATATATATATATCCAGCCTTTGAGATTTGAAAAAGAAAACACTCGACCGAAAAAATAATGTTCAAACAAATAATTTCAAAATTAAATATTTATAATTTGTGAAAATTTTTTTTATACATTTTTAAAGCCGATATCATTAGGCTAGAGAATTTTGCCTTCATTGTACATTGTACATAAAAAAAAAACTAATGCTATAATGCTAAGCTCAAAAGTATTTAAGAATTAAAAAGATGAACAATGGAAACAATTTTCAACCCGAATCTTGATATGGAGAAATTGATAATAGATGTCAGGAAGTTTTGTTAAAACGATATATTAAAATGAAGAAATTGTTAGTAGAAATTTCTTAGATCTCAAGAAGAAGTCATGTGAAAACGATATATTAAAATGGAGAAAATTTTAGTAGAAAATTCTTAGATCTCAAGATGAACTCCCCTAAAAACGATATATTAAAATGGAGATTTTGTTAGTAGAAATTTCGATCTCAAGAACTCAATCAGTCAGTTAAGTGCCATACGTGAAACACGCTTGGGCGATCATGTCTCGAAAGAGACATGACTGACTGGACAGAAGATTATCCCGCAGTAGGTTGCCATTGCTTTCTGCGGTAGACTGGTTGCCGACCAAGGCTATAGAACCCAATCTATCCTGTTATTTAAACCATAACTGGAAGGAATGGGCGGAGGATTAATACCTTTCCCAAGGGTATTTGCGCGTAAGTGAATACAATGAATTCGGCTGGAATTCGAACTCGGCTCCCTGATTTCTCGTTCCGAGCGGATATCCACTGCACCACAACGCACATCCGTTCTTAAGAAGAACTCCCCTAAAAACGATATATTATAATCTGAGAAATACTGTAAAAGTTATGCAATATGACAGAAATAAAACACACACACACACACACACACACATAAACACACACACACGTGCGTAAATGTGAGATTCGTTTGGCGAGAGACTGGATCTATTTCATAAAGTATATATATATATATATATATTCTAATTCGGAAGGCCGGTCAATTAAGCTATCTTTGTTTCAAATTTTCGGTATCCTCAGGCGTTTTATATTATCTGATCATCCAACAGTTTTTCAAATAAATAATATGAACTTTCACAACGCATAACCGGAAGTTTAAAATAAGGGACGAGCAAGTCAATAATTGTAAACATTTTCATCTGGGTTTGTACGATCCTCAAATATATTTTCTGAGGTCTTTACATGTGAAAATAAATTCGGACTTTTAATTTAGCTTTGGATTTGAGAAAATTCGATTTTCTGACAGGATATGAACATGCACTTTCCTTTTATCATTTTCGGATACGACGGGGATTAGATTAATCAACTACAGTCTTCCAGGTCATATTTATACATGTAAAATCTCATCTTCATGGGACCACGGACCTTTCAGAACCGAAGTGTGAATATATATATATATATATATATATATATATATATATATATATATAACAGAAGCCCTATAAGAAATTCTAATTGATAGCTCAAAATCATTTTTAAATCACAACCGTTGACATCTTATTATTAGAGAAGACCTATTAAGCGCCGTTCAGTAGTGGATAGGACGTTTTAAATGATTTCTAAAAATAAAACTACCCATCTCGCTAATTCATCTGCGTGGCACCTATATAACATTCTTCCACAAACATTTTCACACAGTAAAACCTACTATATAGTACAACACAGAATAAATATACCTAATACAACACAGTTCTTAGTCAGTCAGTTAAGTGCCATACGTGATGCACACTATGGGCGATTATGTCTCAAAAGTGATATGACTGACTGGGCAGGTTGCCATTGCTTTCTGCGGTAGACTGGTTGCCAAGCAAGGCTAGAGAATCCAATCTGTTCTATTATATAACACATAATTGGAGGAAAGAGGTGGATTAATTCTTTTCCTAGGTGGTATTTGTGCGTAAGTGAATGCAGGGAATTCAACTGAAATTTGAACTCGGTACCCGGATTTTTGTTCCAAGTTGATATCCACTGCACCACACCCTTGACAATTATTGGCCGAAAGCATTCGGAGCGATAAATATAAACTGTGGACTATTTGTATATTCTTTAAGTTCTGGAAAACAGAAAAATGTTAGAATGCCGGAAAAACTCAATAAAAGAGTGATTAAATCTTCCATGTCGTCTGTATTCAATGAAAAATACATACAAGAAATGTTGCTGTCCCAATATACATTAATATAGGTACCTCCATTACATAACAAAAAATCCAGCATAGTATGATTTAAGAAGATTCAAAACTTAATAAAATGAACTTTTTCTATCAAAATGTTTATAATATTATGAAGAGGAAAGATCAAAGTAATTTTTATTTATTTTATAAATTCTTTTAACCCCTTTGAACATGTTCGAAATTTTGGCAGAAACTTTTGTTTTGATTAGGAGTTAGCGTGGTCGAAGATGATTACGTAATTTTTTACGTAACTCACTTTTCCTGGCAGTAAGCAATTATTAATTCATTGAAAACAGATAAAGGTAAGTTTTATTTTAAAATCTGACTTAAATAACGTGTCAGCGATGTATATTTTATTTTTGCAAGATTTTTAAAAACAGAAATTTGGCTACTGTTTACGTAATGTGTCAATCAATCAAAAATCGCGTATATTTAAAAAAAATTGGTAAAATTTCAAAATTTTAGATTTCAATCAAGATAATTTTGGTTAATAATACACTAGTATATTTTGCTTACTAGAATTATTAAATTTATTCACTTGGCTTTCAATTAAAGCTAATTTTAATGCTTGAATATAACTTATTTATGTTTAAAATTTAAATTTAAATTTAGATATCGAAAATGAGTGGAGATACCCACATTAATATGTGTGCGTCTGTATGTGTGCGTGCTGAAAAGTTCTCGCCCCGACGAAGTAGAGTTTTTTTAAGTTTCCGTTATTTGACCATCACCTCTATACTATAATAAATAATTCAACGAAATATTCAGGTATGCTACTTAGATTTCCGCGGTGTAAACCGGATCTACTCCGATAAGTAAGCGGAGACGATCAATGCGGCCTGAAGTCACCAGGGTAAAGACCCATAAACAATCGTAGACAAAGAAGAACCAAACGCGAGCAAGCTTAACAATGAAAGAGCAACCGCCTTATAAATCTTATTAATAGTGACAATAATGTTCTGGGTTGAACTGACCGGGAGTCCGAAGGCCGCTTAATGTGCCCTCCAAAGAATTACAGGATACACTGGGGTTGAATCTATTTTACACACACCTTCCCTACCCATCGATTTTGTTATTAAAGAATATCCTCTCTCTCTCTCTCTCTCTCTCTCCCACACCCCCACACACACACTCTTAAATACATATATACACACGCACGCAGAATCTCTTACACACATAAATGTAATTTCTGGAGTATATTAAATCGAAGCGACAGGTTTCTTTTTCTGAATATATATCATACGTCCGGAAGAAACTAATAATATACGAAGAAATAAAATATCTCGACGTCCTAACATCTGTCGATTAAATGTGCCGTTAATATAAATATTTCACTGTTTTATCCTTTAATATCGCTTTAATAGATATCATATAATTAATCGGTATAAATAAATTTTGAAAATGAAATTACTCAAAATTGCTTCTAATTTAAACTAAATATGTTTTAAAACTCTAAGTCGCTCCAGGTTCTTCAATTAAATAAAGGATAATAATTCCATGCTAAGTCATGGATTAAAAAAAGAAAGTATACGACCTTCCATTTTTAAACGATATAAAATATTTATAAATTATATGTATCAAATTTTAGCTCAGCCAACAATGCCATAAATCATAGGTGTTATTCTTAAAATAATACCATGCTTTTCAACCTAATTCAAAGGATTTTGATGTTTAAAAGATTACCTCGCCTAATATTTTCAAAATCAGATTTAGCCTTAATACATTTGCTGTACCATTACGTTTTTAAACAACAAAATCCTCAATTTCAAAATGTTAGGCGGAGTAATTCATACTATGACAAAAGCTCATAATCTATATCATACTAAAAGTCTTATCTTGTATGTATGTTTGTTCCCCGAGATACTGTTCAAACAATACGTAAAACTCCAACTAATTTTGGAGTATTTTGTATTTGAACCCCTGCTGAGTGTTGCGCTGAATTTTCTTAAATTAGATATGGTGTTCTTGAGTTAGAGACGTTAGTTTATATTTTTATGGTATGTTAAATCAGAAATTCAGTATTTGTTTTCTAAACAAATTCTGGTATCTATCCGAGTATATAAACAAATATTTGCATGTTAATATTTCAAATATTATGTGTGAACAATAATAACATTCATATTGTAATAGCAGTCATCTATCTATCTATATCTATATAATACAAAATTTCTAATCTTGTTAATTGTAAATACCAATAAAAATATGTCTAATTAACAATAAAATTGATAATAATATTACCTTATCATTTTTTATATGGGCTGCTTTTAAAAGGAAACCAATGTGTTTATGGGTAATCTCGCTTGATATATAATTTTTGTACGTTGTAATTTCTTACATCAAATTCTTTATTGAATAAAAAGCATATAAATTGAAGATTTGATTGCTTTTAAAATGGCGTTCTTATTATTTTCACCTTCCAAATTCATTTGGATTGATCAGTTTTAAATAATGTTTAAGGGGAACACAAAGTGACGTACGATACTCGTATTTGCATTTGTAATAATATTATTCAGTCAGTTGAGTGTTATGCTTGATACACGCCTGGACCATCATGTCTCGAAAGATACATGAATGACTGGGCATGATTTTCCCGCGGTAAGCTGCTATTACTTTCTGTGGAAAACTGGTTGCCAGCCAGGATTATAGAACCTAATTCATCCTACTATTTAACCCATAGCTAGCGGGAGAAGGTTTTAATATTGTTTCACATTTTAAATTTGTCTTCGTTGTTGCTCTATCTACATAGACATATTGGTAAAACAATTATTGAATTAAAGAAGAAAAATATTGAATGAGATACTCATTTCACACTTGGAAAGTTCTTCCATTACGATGAAAACGAAATTCATCGCTTACTAACACATCTACATTTTTTTTATTTAGATATTCCTAGTTGAAATGGAGGTAATGTGGTCAGGTTTTATATGCTTCTCGGATTTTCATGCCAACAAAGGCAGTAAAAGTTTCGCTTTAACTCTTGGTGATTAATTCATTATTAATTATGCATTGTCTTTTAGGCGTGAAATAAAATTTCCATGGTGTGATTTTGAGTCTTGCTTAAAGCTATTATTTAAAACCTTGACCTCTCAGGACATTGCTCCCCATCGATTCTTTTTTCGTATTACCTGTGAACTGCCCTGCATTTGTTGGAAAGATTGTACAGTGGTTATCTGTTGCCTTCTTCAAGGTTTGGAATTCATTTTTTCTCTTTCATTAATTACAACCTAAGACTAGAATTTCCAGTTTAAAATGCTATTTAACTGATAGGTAGGGAAAAATCAAAGAAAGAAACAGGTTTCCCTACGTGGAAGTGAACAAAACGGATGAACCCGGAATTTTAATCGACCCCGATGTTTTAACTATTTCCCCAGATATTCACAACACTACCTCCATATCTCGCCGAAAGATTTTTTTTTTAATCCCCAACTTTAATTTAACGGGAGAAAAACAATCTTTAGATAAAATATTTAGCTCAAGCTTCGTTATGATTAAAAATATGTCACCACCGATCGTAACATAGGAGTATCTCGCCATATTTGTAGACATTTTCATTTTCTCTTTGATTTTTTTCTTCCTTCCTAAGTAAATGACTCGTGAATTTTAATGCTTCCAAAACGAAGCTGCTGTCTATTGGATATCACAGACAATCGCTTCTACCCCCATTAACATGGATCAGGTTAGTCTCCCTGAAAGCAAAACACTGCGTCTCGTCGGCTTAACTCTCTCAACAGACCTCAAGTGGAATGACTGTATAGAATCCATAGCTAAATCCGCTGCTATGAAAGTCGGTTTTCTGTGTAGGGCCAGGAAACTTTTTCCACCAGAAACAATCCTGCACATATATAAATCTACCATCCGCCTGTGCATTGAATACTGCTGCCATATCTGGTCGGTTGCTCCTGCTATCCACCTAGGTGTCCTTGACAAAATCCAGCGGAGAATCTGTAATGTAATAGATCCCGACTTGGCAGCTCAGATACCGTCACTTTCTCACCGGCGCAATGTGGCTTCATTGTTTCTCTCCTATAAGTACTTTTACGTCTTCTGCTCCGATGAACTTAGCTCACTGGTGCCTTCTATATAAATTTAAATTTACTCGAGCCACAAGATTAGCAACTAGGCCCCACACTTTTACTGTGAAACTAATAAATTTTAAACGCAAATTCTACACTATCAGCTTCTTTTCTCGCACTTCCCGCCTGTGGAATTCTCTTCCATTTACCTGCTTTCCCGACAGCTACAATCTCTAAGAATTTAAATGTAAATTCAATAGTCATCTCCTATCTCACTAACCTGCATCCTCTCTCTCATGCTCATTTCTCCGTCCACACTACTCTCATCAGTATTCTCATTCTTCTGCTACATTCTTCCTGACACACCTATAACCTGTTACTCTTTTTCATAACTTTCCTCCTGCAAAACAGTGGCAGTAGAATGCCTTGCTTAGGGTGATATGATTATAAAATAAAAATAAATAAAATAAACACAAAGATATATATAATTTCACTTCTGTTTTAAAAGATGTTTTATCCCTGCCTAAATAATATTTCTTCTTGTTTTATCAAAATAACTGATAATCTATTATTTGCTTTATTCAATAACATAAAAATTGTTTAAAATCAGATCGCCAGACTAGGGATATTTTCAATAGTATACAGTAAAATATAGGGGTGAATATGGGTCCTGGGTATGACGATAAAGTACAACCGGCAGCAAAACATCTGATCGGGAGACTGGGGTTTTCAGGAACCCGGAACTAGCTCTTTAGTTTCTGTGTTCTCACGTCCACTCTGATCTGGAGAATTAGCATCTGTTACGGTCCCAGCAATGAGAAAAATAGTGAACCCCAAACGAAACCAAAACACTATGAAAGTATACAAATATCTTTTAATAGTAAAAATTATCAACAATATATTTTTATAGTATTTAAATTTTTTAGACTATTGTCCTCATCTTTGTTGTCATTTGTACGACGTTTCTGCCGTTGCACCTTCTTCAGGTTCTAAGACTTTCGAATAGAACCGTTTATTACTATCACTGGGTTATATCATCTCCATCCATTTTTTCATAGAACCTCTTTTAGGTAATCCCCATCTAACCCTGTAAGTTACTTTTTCACCACTGCAGTAGCCTGATATTGAACTCCCAACTCTTTGGGTTGAGTTACAGGAACTAACCAACGCCTATATCCACTGAGCCATGTGTCCTTACATATATAAGGCCCAGCGGATAACTCATGATTACGCAAAAGGGATGGAGATAATATATCCCAGTGATTGTAATAAAGGTTTCTGTTCGAAATTTCTAGCACTTGAAGAAGACTGGAGCGTACAACGGCCGAAACGTCGTATAAATGACAACAAAGATGAGGACAATAATCTGAATAATGTACATACTGTAAATACTACGTCATCTGAGAAATATAGACAAATATTTTTTATGTATTAAAAAATGACCAATACGTATTTATAGTAAAATGACCAACAAGACATTTTTAAACCAAAAAGACTAGCAGTACATTTTATCTGTAGTAGAAGGCATACAATTACTTTCAAAATATATTTATTTGAAACCATAAAGTTGTATTCAAATTGTTTAGATCTCAGAATTACATATCCTATATGCCTAACAACTGAATATCATGAAAGGTGGCTAAGTAGCATCATTTTTTTAATTGTTTTTTAATAATCATTTCACCCCAAACAAGGCACAACTACCAATAGTGCGCAGGGTTTTACATAAGAGGTGACTGATGAGAAAGAGTTAGTTACCATTTCTTAGAGTTAGACAAGGCTAAATTTTTCACTCACAAATCTTAGCTCAGGTTAAAAGTAAGGTTTTTCAAAAATCTAAAAATAGATATTGATTTCTGTCTACTTTCTTATTAATCCCACCCCTTTAATTTTTCTATGATGTATTTTTTTTAACTTCCGCCGGTAAAATATCATGGTGTATTTTGAAATAAAAAAGTTACCGATGATGCGTGAAATTTCTCTAAGGGATTTTATGTAGAAATGGCTATACAACTGATTTGAACATCGAAATTTATTTTATTTTATATACATATATATATATATGCATAAATCTACCATCAATATGATTAATAGAGATTTAAATATAAATCTATAAGCATATTTATATTTATATACAATGTGTTTGGTTATGAAAGCAGAATAACATTTTTATTACTACAGGGCACCCGAGAGCAAATAATGGCCCATAAGGAGTTATGTTATGCCGCAAAACAAACAATTGAATAAAAACTACAAAGTTAAATAAAATTTATTACGGAAACTGTTATTCATATGTATTTTTAAAACATACACATGTAGAGGAGAAAAGAATTTTACCTCATGACTGATGATAACATAATACCTAAAGGATTAAGAAGGTAATGCTGAGTTCCTCAGACTTGTGATCCAAGCTAGCTTTAGAAAACATTTACAAAGGAAATCAATATTAAAGTATTAACTCTTTCATACATCAAATCAAGATTGATTTTCCCCGTCAAAGATATTTAAATATTCTCCTACGTTTTTTTAACAAAAAGTTCGCACAAAGTATTATAACACGATTAAATCCCTAATAAATTGATAAAATATATTCTTTATAAATTTCGTAGATATTGTATATGCGATAGAAAAAATAGACCTTTACAAAAGAATTCACGGTCTTGAATTTTCGTATGGAAATTTATGTAAGCCAACGAAATCAAAAAAAGGCTGGATCAAAATTAGTAGCTGTCGCCATGTAAGATCACAGGTTAAAGAGACGAGGCTGTTCCCGTAATGGAGTATCATCTATAGTCTTTAATTTTTATCTGACAGCTTATGGACCAGCTGGTTTGGAGTTAGAAAGCCATTAACTTTTATCCGGAGATTTGCTTTGTTCAGGAGCGCAGTCCGTAGCGAGATAGAACATGTGTTTTCTCTGTCGGATTAAAAAAAAAAAAAGTGACAGGAATCTTTCGGAAACTACTTCAGACTAATCAGTGGGGGAGGATTTCAAGGTTTTCTCCTTCGGCGCCAAAATTTATCTCAGAAAATATGAACAGGAATATTTTTGTAACGATAAAGTTATGGAAATTAGACGTAGCGACAAAACATTTTACTTAATATATGTGTGTGACAATCGATTTGTCTATGTTTCTCTCTCTCTCTCTCTCTCTTTGCATTTATGAATGCATATGTGAAATAGTTTATATATTTAGCAGTGGTTTGTATATATATTTCTGAATTTCCTTTTTTCGTTCGACATTAATTTGTCTTTCCATCCTAGATTCTAAATTATGTATATCTTTGTGATGAAGCACCATTTACTATATAAACTATTAACGGTTAACATTAATTCACAGACACCCACACACACACACACACACACATATATATATATATATATATATATATATATATATATATATACACACACACCCCATGCGCCGATGGCTTAAGGAGACACCAAATCGGTCGAGTTTCGATCCCGGCCAGAAGCAAGTGGATATGTCTAGCCGCACTGATGAGCTGTGATACAGCGAAACGGGCTTGTATGTGGATGATTAATATATATATATATATATATATATATATATATATATATATATATATATAATATCATCTAGATGGCAAAATCCCAAAAGAGATGCCTTTAATATTGACTATTAAATGTTAAATATCAAAAGTCGTCCAGCCGGAGGGCTCAATGAAATCAAAATTAATTATTTATAGATGCAATTTATATACTACATATAAAAAATTGCAAATTTCAATAGATCGTATGGCCATTTCTTCGGGCGAAACTAAACCCGTTTCGATGGCGATCTTAACATTTATGATTAATTATAAATAAAAAGGAATGAAATTAGGAACAATAATATTAGTTCGCGCAATAGACAAGTTTTGAGGAATTTAGATATGGTCAATGCTAAAATTTGTATTTTGCCATCTTGAAATTGTAGGTCCATCAACAACTGTCCTGTAAATGACAGATGTAAGTCTACCCAAGATCAGCAGCAAGTTCTTAACATTTTTCCAGTTGAACTGGATACATGTAACCGTAAGTTTCTTTCTTCCGAGACAACTTTTTTTAAAATCATTTCACCCCAAGCAAGGCATTCCACTGCCACTATTGCGCAGGGGTTTACATAGGGGAAGGTAAAGAGAAAGAGAGGTTAGATATAGGAAATATCAGAAGGAGGGTGATAGACGGGTAAGGATACCGAGGCTGAGGTTTGGGCATATGGGAAGAGTGTTTGAAAGAATGGATGCGAGTTAGTGTGTTAGGAGGTTGACCTTACATTTAAACTCCTGGAGATTGTAGCTTTCGGGGAAGCAATCATGTGGAAGGGAATTCCACAGGCGGGAAATGCGAGAAAAAAGCTGTTGGAGTAGAAATTGCGGCTACATCTTATCGGTTTCACTGTAAGAGGGTGGGACCTAGTTGTTAATCTAGTATCTCGTGCGAATTCGTATCTAGGGAACACCAGTGATCGTTATCTTCTGTCTTTTTAATTCTTGATCTTTTATTGTTTTCTTTCCTTAATACTGTTTTATTTTTCTCATATTCTTTCACAGTTAATAACCCCATGTGCATTAGTGGTTCTGTTTTCTTACTTTGGGTGAGATGATTAAAAAAAAAAATAATCGATGAATTACATTATGATTATATCTCATCTCAATATTAAGCAATATAATTTTTTACATCATTCAGCTAGTTTCCGTTGGCCCAGGTGACCATGGGCCTTCAGCCCCGTGTGCGAATATTTGTATGTTGGAGAGAGAAAGAATAATGTGGTAATCCTATGGAATGTTTCTACATAGGCGCGTAATGCCTATATACCGACATATTCAGTCAAACTTTTAGCAAAACAATGAAATTTTATGGTTAATTACTGCTTGAAAAAACGTAGACAAACAGTTGAATAATCTCTATATATAAAATCCAATCTGTGAGTTTGTATGTGACTGTTCCCTTATGTACAACTGCATTTTTTAAGCTACGCCATTCAAACTTTCTAGGGAAACATATCTGCAGAGAAGCCAAGTCGACACATACTTTTTGAGTTGAAGTTCAACAAATTTTCCCTTTCGCACTTTTTTGCCAATGCGGCCGAATGTTTACATTTGCTCCGTAAAACATCTAAGATGTTTGCTAAATTACGTCACAGAAATCAAATCACACGTTTGTATGTGACTGTTCCCTATGTACAACTGCATTTTTTAAGCTACGCCATTCAAACTTTCTAGGGAAACATATCTGCAGAGAAGCCAAGTCGACACATACTTTTTGAGTTGAAGTTCAACAAATTTTCCCTTTCGCACTTTTTTGCCAATGCGGCCGAATGTTTACATTTGCTCCGTAAAACATCTAAGATGTTTGCTAAATTACGTCACAGAAATCAAATCACACGTGTCAAACGCGACTAAAATATTTTTATTTAAAAAAAAGAGCCTTTATATTTAATTTTTATTCTGATGTTTTAAAAATTCATTGGGCAACAAAAAAAATGTGAATATTTCCCCCGTAATTTTGAAACAAAAGAAATATTTTTTTTAAAAAAGTGTTTTTTCAAACAAAAACAAAATATGTAAAAAAAAGTGCAAATGGTTAATTTAATTATTTAAGTCTTTTTTTTTGTTTTTCAGATTTAATATTTCATACTTCAGAAAATAAAATTAAACAAAAAATAAAGCTTTTTTTTTTGCTAAATATTTTATGCAGGAAATCAACTGTCTGTAACTTAAGTGGCATTAATGTAACTTGTTCCTCTAAAATTAACTGTCTAAATTTTTAAATATTCTTCAAAAATTTCTGAACTGAGAGCGTAATAGTTTTTATATTTCTGAATTCAGTAAAACAAAATAAATAATTTTTATTTTTATGTTAAATTCATTTAGTCAACACAAAATGTAAATATTTTCCCCCGTAATTTTGAAACAAAAACAAACGCAATGTTGTTTACAATTTCACACAAAACATGAAACCACGTTTACGCAAACAAAAGAAAAAATATTTAATGGAACTTTTTAACAATTTTGAAACAACAATTTTTGTATAATTATTTTTTTAATATACTCCACTCATTGGCATCTTCTCCTACTACAAAAATGTTCTAAGTTGCATGGTTTATGATGCTAGTAAAACATTAAAAGAAATGAAAACTATTTCGAAAAGTTTTAAAATCTAATATATGTATATTTAATGCAAAAATCAAATTACTGTTTAAAATACAATAGACATCAGATCTGAAGATTAAAGTGACCAAATTTATTTTAAAATATTTCAAATTGAGAATATTTATATTACAGAAAATGATCTAAAATGAAATATAACTTACTATATTTTTCGCAATATTCTAATTACTTAAATGTAAATTGGGGAATCGGGTTTTAAATCGAGAATTAGGGTGATTTAAAAAATAAAGAGTGCATTTTATACCAAGGCGTTAGTAAAATGGACAATTGTAAGAACATTAGTCTCTTGGCATTATAAATACTTCATTTAAAATCCTATAGACGTCATTTACTGTTTTATTTTGTTCTTATAAATTATATTGGGTGTTATATATGGTTAACAGATAAATAATAATGAAAAAATAACAATAAGCTTTTATTTTGAAAAGTTGATTAAAATGTCATTATTAAAATTTTTAAAATTTAAAAAATTAAAATATGCAAAAATAGGTTTCATTTTATTTTTAGAAAAATCTTAAAACATTTTCGGATCAATCTATCTCCTCTCCAAATATATTTCACATTCCAAGCAACGAACAATAAGTTTATTCTGATTTTTGAATATGTTTATATCGCAGTTATTTCTGAAAGCCTTTTCGTTGTTGTCATATGCTTGTCATTCACAAAATTTTGATAATTAAAATCATAAAATTATTAGTAATTACTTGGCATAGGCATTCAGAAAATATTTTACATATCGTGTAAGTTTGACTTGGCATTTCATAAATATCAAGAAAAAAGGTCGTGGTGTTCAGCACCCACCATGGTATTAACAGAGATTTGAATAATAACATTAAAATAAAATTTTATATAAACGTTTGATTTGTTTATAAAATGATTAAATTCTAGGTGTTTAAAATTTTCAATATTTTTTGAGACAATCACATGATATATTATCTGGAACGAAATTAACAGTTATTAATTTCAAAGAGTAACATTAAAATTTAAATGATTTATACTTGAATTCACTGTAAAAAAATCAAATCTTTAGCGCTGGATATTTGACATCTTTATTTCATTTGGCCTGAGTTTAAAAATGGGGGCAAGCGTTTGTACATAAAAATACTGTTAAATTCGCATATTTGCTTTAACCTTGTCCGGTTGCAATTGAACCCTCCTAATGTTTATTAATAAGGCAAATCATAGACACAGGTATTCCACATATACGTATGCGTATGAAACATTTATTAAAAACAAATAAAAATTTCATCAACACATTCATTTAGAAACGGGTCTGCACATTTCAATTAAATCTTTGGGATTTTTTAATTTGCTAATATAGCTAAAAATGAATGTTATCATTACTTATTAATTAGAATACGCTCACACACACGCACATATGTATACATGCATGTGTATATAAGATGTGTTAAAATAAATGTGTATATAAAATGTGTTAAAATAAAAATCATAGAATGTGTTGTGGAGTAGTTTTCACACTGAAGGTTATAATCGCGCTATGTCATTTGCTAATGAACTTAACGTACTTGGTAATCTTCCACTGAAAGCTGACTCCTTAGTATTCGGTTAACTGCCGACTAATATCAACTGCCTGGTAGTTCTACTGAACTCCAATAGAACTCTAAAGAAATCTATCTATCTATCTATCTATCTATCTATCTATCTATCTATCTATCTATCTATCTATCTCAGTGTCGTGGAGTAGTTTTCGCACTGAAGGTTATAATCGTGCTATGTTGGTTGCTAATCGATTTAACGTACCTAAAATGTTAGGAACTTGGTAATCTTCGACTGAGAGCTTACTCCTTAGTCTTCGGCTAACTGCCGACTAATATCAACTGCCTAGTAGTTCTACTGAACTCCAATAGAACTCTCACGAACTCCTATGAACTTCCCCAAGAACTTTCTGTTAATTTTCATGAATATGGGAGGGAGAGTCCATTATCTGAGGAATAGGTGTGTTTCCCCACAACAGAAAGATACATAATTTCTGAGAGATGAATGTAATATTTTTATTTTGTTACTTTTTTAATAGTTGATATTTTTAGTTTATGTATTAAACCAAGCATGGGAAACTTTTTTCGAGCAATTGGCTCCATGATGTCTCATTTTTCGTAGTAGATACATCAGCCATTTTCACTATAGAAGACTATATGCGTGAGAATATACCTTAGAAATGGTAGTAATTTTTATAATTTTCTTATAATTAGAATATTAAAGATTTGGTTTAATATTATCACTAATGACAATGTGATTAATAGATATCGCTACGTGTGATTTAATTCTAAATTATTCATTTGAATATGTAAACATCACTTCTTTAGATAAGAAAATCAAAATTTGACAAAATTCAAGAAGCATTGTACATAATCATTGTTTATGTATGTGGTTATTTATGAGAGAGTATGTAGGAGAAAAGGTGAGGAATAACAAAACAAAATTTTATGAAACAGCATTTCCCTGATGAAATTCAACGTGCCAATCGTAAAAACAAAACGGAACAAATGAGTTTCGCGGGCCGCAGTTTGTACATGACTGTTCTAAAAATGGCACGCAGAAGTTGATTCCCATGTGGTTTGCATCTTTTATGTAAATAGGTTTCTGTTTTGTTTTAATTTTAACTTTGCAATAGTAAGAATTAGGAATGCTATATTTACTTATTTAGCTATTCCTTTAATTATTTATTAATTCAGATATGAACATACTTAAATTGTAAAGACCTTAACAAGAAAAAACAAAAACACAATATTATCTCTAATGTGATAGATCCCGACTTGGCAGCTCCCCTGTGTCTTTTCTACAAATACTTTCATGGCTTCTGCTCTGATGAACTCACTGGTGCCACCTATATATAAATTTACTCGAGCCACAAGATTAGCAACTAGGTCCGACCCTTTTACTGTGAAACCAATAAACTGTAAACGCAAATTTTTCTTTTCTCGCACTTCCCGCCTGTGGAATTCCCTTCCATTTACTTGCTTCCCCGACAGCTAGTCTCCAAGAATTTAAGTGTAAAGTCAAAAGTCATCTCCTATCTCTTTAACCTGCATCTTCTCTCTCATGCTCCTTTCTACGTCCACTCCATTCTCGTCAGTATTCTCATCCTTTTCTTACCCACTTTCTGACACCCGCTGTAACCTGTCACTCTTTCTCATAACTTTCCTTCTATGTATCCCCCTGCTAAACAGTGGCAGTAAAATGTCTTGCTTGAGGCGATATGATTATTAAAAAATATTATTGTGCTACGTTCTAGGTAAGTAAAATATTCAGGATGTCTTTCAAGAGCAAATAATAGATGCAATTTTATTGAATAAAATGCAATTGTTAAATATAAACAATAAATTTAATTTCAAGGAATTACATTTTAAAGTCACTAACATATTTCTCTTAGACAAGTATTGAATTTCAAAAACGATTTTAAATTTGTTTTTTAACTTTTTCATATACAACGGCGGCTTGATATGTGACTAAAAAACGTACCAACGATTTTAAAATACCTAAAATGTTTATTTATATAAGATTTGTTTTCTTTCAATTCAGATTAACTTTAGTTCCTTATCTCTGAAAGAGAACATAAATTTAAGTTCAAGGAAGGCACTTAACTTATTTAAAAGGCGTTAGTCTTTTATAAAGTCCGTGGCAGTTCAGATGGTATACGAACTAAGTGGTTTGCGTTTATTTTAAGTAAAATTAGGTTGTGGATTCATAGAATCATTAGCAATGAAACATATCGTAACCATAGTTGTGATAAATTGTGATTTTAGGGGTCGGTTACTTCTTAGGAGAGCAATTTATTATGAATTTCTATTAGAGACAGAGCAGGCCCCTACACTCGTTAAGTACCCGACAGAAATGGAACATTAGTCGAATTTACACTACCGGCCATAATTATTAGGCAACCCACGTGTTTTAAAAAATGATGTATTTCATACTATTTTTTTTTGTTATTTATTGCCAAGTGAATAATTGTAAATGAAAATAGAATGGTTCTTTTGTTAATATTGTAGAATAACATGTGCATCAATTGAATTTATAACTATATTAAAATTACCTATATTGCCGTTTCATCAATGAAAGAATGAAGAAAATTTAAGGTGATTTGGACGAGTTCATTTTTGCTTCCTTGCTTTGTAAAATTTTGCAAAATAATAATAACAAAAGTATCATTCTGTTTTCATTTAGAATTATCGACTTAAAAATCGTATGAAATACATCATTTCTTTTCAAAAACTGGGGTCGTCTAATAATTATGGCCGGTAATGTACGCTTTTTACGGGAATGAGTTATTTGGCGAATAAAACCTTTTTTTAAGATCCCATATCCACCTAAATTTTCTACGTATAGTATATAGTACAGAATCTATTAATTTGTTTACCTTTCCGAACGTACGGGCCCTTCTTTGTTTTATTCGTATAAAGTCGGAATTTATATGGTACTTGAGAATATATAGACAACTAGCAATATAGCCCGGCGTTGCTCGGGTGTAATGAAAGCTTTAAAACTAATCCATGGTCCTGGAGCTCAGACTCAGCCTAAAGAATATTTGCGTGAAGAGTTTGGTGAGAATCGGATAAAAAATTGTGGATTTGTATAAAGGACATAGAGACAGATAAACAAACACACACAAACATCTTGCCTTATATATATATATATATATATATATATATATATTTTGCACTATTGTAAGAACTGCAACCTCGAAACATCTGAATATCGTTTCTTATGTTTTTGTCTATGAGTGTATGAAATTTGATTAAAATCGGACCACTCCTCCTATTACCCGATTTTTTCGATTATCGATTTTCGATATATATCGGGGGTACCTCGACACAAAACCCAGCTAAGAACACTCGCAGACGCTTATAGTACAACTGTGTAAATTTTCAAGAAAATCGGTTCAGCCGTTTCGGAGTCTATAGATAACGGACACACACAGACAAACACACACACACACACACACACACACACACACACACACATACAAAGTTTCATTTATAAATAAGTTTAGATTAGATAGATTAGATAACAATATAAGCGAAAGCATTCGACAAAATGCGACACAAAGAATTGATGGAGATGCTAGGCAGCCTCGACATTTTCGGGAAAGACATAAGAATAATCAAGAATCTCTACTGGCAGCAAACGGCCTGCATACGGCCAGGTAACTACCTCAGTAGATACACAAAGATAGAAAAAGGCGTAAGAAAAGGATGTGTCTTTTCACCGGATTTGTTCAACCTATACAGCGAGAATATTTTGAGGACCCTAGATGGATTTGTTATCGGAAGCCACAACCTGAACAACATAAGATACGCGGACGATACAGTGCTGATTGCGGACACGGAAAGGAAACTACAAGACCTCATACAGAAAGTAGCAGTGGAGAGTGACAAGAAGGGACTACAAATAAACTTTAAGAAAACTGAGTGCATGGTCATCAGCAAAAGATACAACCCAAAATGCCAAATACAGGTGGGGGATAACAGAATCAAACAAGTCCAAGAATTTAAGTACCTAGGAAGTGTTCTAACAGAAGATGGAAAGTGCGACACGGAGATCCGAAGGCGAAAAATCATGTTCAAGTTTTGATATTTGCTCGGCTTTGTTTAGATTATAAGTACTGGACGTGTGTGCTATTCGGGAGCCAGTTTGATATCATCAACCACCAGATAAAACAAACAGAATATCTCAGATCTTTACGAAAGATTGAAAATTACAACCTAAAATAAAATCATATAATGTTATTGCACCAAATTTCCAAATAGAAAACGAATGCCTGCCTTAAAAATCAGCATTAAAAATCCTGATTTTATTTAGGATTGGACACTGAATAAAGCACTTGATAATTACACTACACTCTCAACTTCGAGATACCAAACATTTTGTTTATATTTAATAAGCACGACAGAAAGTCATATAAAGCGTAAAAGCGGACTGCCTTGAGCTTATTTGAAGTGATGAGATTGTGACTGCTTACCTGGAAAATCGACCCACCTGATATTTATCTGGTCTCAAACACAGATTTTTGTTACCTGTGTCAAATAAACAACTATCGCAACCCCAAGGTTCTATGTTTAGCAGTGAGCAATTATAAGTCACTGATGCACGACTTGGGCGATCATGTCTCTAAAGTGACATGACTGACTGGCCTGAAGATTATCGCGCAGTAGGTTGCCATTGCTTTCTGTGCTAGACTAGTTGCCAACCTAGGCTATAGAACTCAATCTGTCCTATTATTTAACCCATAACTGGAGGGAAGAGACGGATTACTACCTTTCACAATGGTATTTGCCTTGTCAGTTATGTCTGGAAAGAGACATGATCGTCCAAGCGTATATCATGAATGCAACGAATTGAACTGAAATTCGAACTCGGCTCCCAGATTTGTCCTCTGAGTCGATATCACACACACGCACACATGTGTGTGTGTGTGTGTGTGTGTGTGTGTGTGTGTGTGTGTGTGTGTGTGTGTGTGTGTGTGTAATTCCAGGTGAAGAGGACTCAAGGTTTTATTATTTTGAGTACCCTGGCATTTATTTTATTATGGACAGTGCTCAATATAATGAGTATTATAGAACTTAATATAATTATGTAGTTATGAATTAATTGTACATTGCGACAGGGAAATTTCTATGTTTCGAGATAGATTCTCATCATCAGACAATGTTGATGTTGTACATTTAAAAATTACATTTGAAAGCAAATCATCTGCACAACCAACTTCAACATTGCGTGATGATGATAATCTATATCAAAACAGAAATTTCCTGTCGCATTGTACAATTAATTCATAACTATATATATATATATATATATATATATATATATATATATATATATATATATATATACTGGTGTTAATAAGTCAAGTGCTCAATGTAATATAATAAAGCTATTAAGTATATTTTAATAAATATACATATTATTCTACGTCTATATTACGACTCGGAGTTTCATATATCGGAAGAATTCTTCTAAATTTAATTCATAGGCACTTCAACCATCTCCCTACACTAAATTCGATTTTTAACAAGAAACAATACTAAGGTTAGCTATAGTTGTGTTATGCACATCGATAAATATATCTCACAATATAAAAATATGATATTAAACAAACACATGTTCAACCTACAAAATGATAGTAACTAAAAATAATTGCAACTGCCGAAAAAAACAAAACCTATCCTTTTAAACGATCAGGGTATGACCGAAAGTATAATTTACGGAGCTAGCATTCATTCTGATGGCGATGTTCCAATTTTATTTTGTTTCTACAGAGAACCAAAGGAAATACCGTTAGTACTACCACCAATTGACATTAAACAATATTAAATACAGCTGGCAATGATAAATGAAGATAGTCCAGTTGTTAACTGATATATCATCGCAAAATCAAATCTTATAACGAAAAAGAAAATAGATGTAATTCCTATCTTTTTGAAAAACTAGGTATCTTAAAACACTTAAAGAAACACTTAAAGAAACACTAAATTAAAACCCAAAATTGCTAAATAAAAAAGTGAATTGATGATTACACGCAAACATAGAAGTAAATATCTTAAATAATAAAGATTTTTCTGAATAGAAGTTTTTATATTATTAATATTATTATCAGCTTTTTCCCCAAAACACCATCATCAGCTTCCGTCTATATTGTACAGAAGATTTTACACGAATGAGATTCACAAGACGGAAGCTAATGATGGTTCGCCTGAAATAGGCCCAAACTTCTGATTCATCATGAAATAACGTGTCTGCCTTTTTTTTTTTATTTGCTCTATATGTATTTATATACATATATGTTTAGAGCTCTCTTAGAGAGTTATCCTACCACTATATGTACAGGAGACTCCTTTGGATTTTTCTATACCCACACTGCATGCTAATATATATATATATATATATATATATATATATATATATATAGTGTATACGATTCCTCCATAGTGGTCAATTGGAGATTGAGCACTATGGAGGAATGGTATATTTTGAAAAACTGAAGCTACCCACGCATCTAAACATCGTTCATTTAGTAATAAATTTGAACACTCTAGGCTACTGGCGTGTTTACATTGTATATAATACTCTAAAGTCCGCCTTCTTCTACTGAGCGCCCATAGCCTAGAGGTAGAATTCGGTTTTCATTCTTTGCTAGAAGCACTGGGATGTCTAATCATACTGATGAGCTGTGAAACAGCGAAACAGACCGGTCTGTGGATCACTATATATATCTCTATATATATATAAATGAATAAACATAATTATATGTGTTATGCAATCATCAGGTGCATTTTTGCAATTGCACCTGATGATTGCTTAACATATAAATCTTTAAGTCGTGCCATCGACGTAAGACAATATGTATATTTATTAATATATGATCAAGCAAATGTTGTGGTGATTTGGATGAATTTCGTACTGATAGAAAATATATTAAAACGAACAATTACTAATTCAAAATATGAAACAAATATAGCATTTCTTTTACAAAATAGTTTTTTTCACACAGGGCACATTTTGCGTAACAATCACAAATTAGCGACAAGATTAAATGAAATGAAATGAAATTACTTTCGTAAATATCCCCATCCACCTTTACGCTAATTATTTCGTACAGTTGGATTATTATTTTTGAAATAATGTTCTCCATGGTACGATTATTTTATCAAAGAATTCCGAGAAGATCGATTCTAAGTTAAAAACTTCCCAACGGCATGATTATTCTAGATAGCACTTGTAGTTGACATTAAAGAATACAAGCAATATGTGTGCCGAGGAAATTGAATGAGACTTCTAACATGGAGACATGCAAAATGCTGGTTCTTTTATAATGATGTGGGTGCGTATATAAACATGACTTTTCTTTGTTTTATATACAATACTGCACGTGTCTGGGACTAATGAAAGCAAGCGTTGTCTAAATTTGAAGTATTTTCAAGGAAACCCCCAGTTATTGTGAAGATCACCGGAAAATGTAGACATTACTTTTTGATTTTTTTTTTTTTTCAATGCGTTATTTTTATATTCGCAGTTATTTGTTATGTTGAGGCCAGTCTACGTGCGACATAAGCAAGTTTCCTTCTTTGAAGTTAATATATATATATATATTTTTTAATCATATCACCCCGAGCAAGGCGGTAACGCCACTGATGTGCAGGGGGCTACGTAAGAGTGAAAAGATTGGAAAAGAGAAAGCCGGAAACCACATCCTAAACAGGGAACAAGGGATGAGCCTCTTCACCTGTTCAATAGACGTGGGTGGAGTGTGAACCGGGCGCTTTTCTCTTTTTACAATGATGTTCATTCTGTAAAAAAAGCCGAGAGCCACTCAAAGTGAAGTGTTGCAGATTAAGAGGTACAGTTTATGCGGATATGTGGGAAAGATAACGATTAACACTTGACTTGAATACGTTAAGATTGTACTAATATTTAAAGCACTTTCTTGGGAGTTAATTCCAGGAAGTAGCGGCTATCTATCCTTAATTTACAAAAATAAAACTCATTCTTACTACATAAACATATGCATATGTTTAAATTCACAATGTATTTTTTTCTACATTATGTAGTCAACTCACCATCCGTATCCATGATCAAACGGACATATTCATACAGGTGTATATATTTATACTCGGTTCCTTTCCAGATTCATATATAATAATGTGCATATTATGTTGAAAAAATGATACAAAACTTAAAAATAAATTTTAATCTTTATGTTATTATCAAGAGGGACGATTACTGTAGTTCTTTAATATTAAATTATAATTTTAACCTTTTTAGAAAATTTAAAATTGTGGTTACAAATTTTATTTTTCTTGTGTTGGCGTGGGAATTAAATTTTAGTAAAATATAGTTTATCGTCATTTTGTAGTGAAAAACACATTGATTTGGAAATTCTTGCAAAAATCAAGTTAATCTTCGATTCTAATAAAAACTTTCAGGACATATTTATAAATGAAATTATTTTAGAAATATTTTTTTATATTATCTTGGTATTTTTTCTTTATATGTTATACCCACTTATTTAATTTTATGAGATTTCGACAAATCGATTTCTTTACAAGTTGACGTTTTTAATAAATATTCACAGAACTCCTTGAAGAATTTAAATCAGCGATTTTTTTTTATTTGGTAAAACAAAAACACCATTTACCAAAAATCTGCTCAGAATGGAAAAATAAAAAATGTAATAAAGCTAATATGTCATTTTTCTAAAAAAGCTTTTGATTGTTTTATGTATAAAATATATTAAGTACATTATCGTCTTAAAAGATTGATGAATAATTAATTTTTACAAGGATAGTTTTCAGTTTTAAAAACACTTAATTAAAATAGTTTATAAAGTTTTAAGTCTTTAAAATTTCTATATTCATTTTCAGAGGTTAGGGAAAATTGTTATTAAGTAAAAAGTATATTAACTAATCATAAATAGAAAAGCTTTCTACAATTCAACGATTTTCAATCTTTTTTAAAATCACTTGCAATTATTCCTATGTAAACAGGGAGGTCCATACACGTTAATAAAAAATAGAGCTACAACTATATTACATTGTCTGGAATTCATTAAATCAATAGATTACGGAGAATATTTTTCTATATTTTTAAGATTACTGGGTAGTTAAAATTATATAAAAAAAAGGCGCTCACATTATATTCCTTTAAATAATTTTTCAGATATCTTCCCCGTAGTCAAGGTGCCAACTCTTTATATGAACACGCACTTCTGTGTTCAAAGATGTATTTCTGTTTTGATTTAAAGTAAAAGTAATTAATAATTGTTTCAAATCAGTTTAATTAAAGTTTAAATCAGCTAATATTCCTTAAATAAATTTTCAGAAAAGTATATTATTATTTTTTAAAAGTTGTAGCAATAAAGAGAATTACATTGTGCCGATAGATGCCTAAAATGGCATTAAAATCAGTGAATTTAACGATTTAAAACAAAAATGACTTCCAGTCGATTTAGATTAGTTTCGAAATATAGCAAAGTACTTTTCTGAATTGAAATGTATTTCCTCAATAAAATTATTTCCTATGAATTTCTTTTGTAATGTTTTGTATAACATTACGCAGGTTTTTATTTATATTATGAATATAAAAGCCAAATAATATCAAAAAAAGCCAAATAATATCAAAAAAGTTGTAGCAATAAAGAGAATTACATTGTGCCGATAGATGCCTAAAATAGCATTAAAATCAGTGAATTTAACGATTTAAAACAAAAATTACTTCCAGTCGATTTAGATTAGTTTCGAAATATAGCAAAGTATTTTCTTTATTGGAAATATTAAATTTAATGTATTAGGTTGAAATTAAAACTAAAATGAAAAATTCAAGAAAGATTTTTTTTTATTTTAAAAATCAATTTCAAGCTTTATATATCGCGTTTCTTTAGAGTTACCTATACATACAGCCGCACACATAGAAAAAAACACAGACTCATATTTCTATGTAGGTGCCTGTTTAAGTAGCCACGTTTACTGTCTGTCTTTTGTCATGAACCATGGCGATGACGGATTGTAATTAGTTTAAGTGCATTGATATCCGAAAACATTAATTAGTTTTTTTAACAAATAAGAGAAAAGTAGAGAAACAACATGACTGATATTGCCATGGAGACATTTCCTAGGTATTCCGAACTTATTCATTTATAGGTATCTATTCCTACCCCTTTTCTTATTTCGACCAAAGGTTGTCCGATTGTAGAATAGAATATTACTGCGGTGTCGTCAGTCAGTACAACATTTCCATTCATGTTGCCTTTCTCATATACAAGTTAATACAATATTAACCGTGTAGACACAATAATCCCGTAATGTCTTATTGTAGTGTGGTTACTTGTATTTTATAATGAGAATATGAATTATTCATCAACGCGTGTTTCCCCTGTGGTGCCAGGCTGGAGACCAGGTACAAACAAAATTCTTAGATTTAAATTATACATTTCTAGGCCTGACCAACTTCTTCGACAAATGTTTGATAATTGGTCACCGAGCCGAGAACTTTTCATCACCTTCTCGCATAACCTAACCTTGTGAGTAATTTTTGCATTGATTCCTGACCACTGATATTTTCTGAATTGAAATGTATTTCCTCAATAAAATTATTTCCTATGAATTTCTTTATTAATAATCTTTTGTAATGTTTTGTATAACATCACGCAGGTTTTTATTTATATTATGAATATAAAAGCCAAATAATATCAAAAAACCTTGCCTGTAACTTAGGGCTTCTAAAAATCACTTTCTCCTATATTTCTATGCATTTTTTAAAATCATTCCATCCCAAGCATCATCTGAGATAATCATTTTAGCTTCCATGAGGAAGTGTTCTAACAGAAGATGGAAAGTGCGACACGGAGATCCGAAGGCGAATTGGCATGGCAAAGGACGCGTTCCAGAAGATGAGCAAAATACTAGCACACAGGAAAATCTCAATAGAAACGAAGAAAAGAGTGCTAGACTGCTACGTGATGTCAGTTCTTCAATACGGCAGTGAATGCTGGACAATATCATCGAAAATGTGGACAAAACTGGAAGCGGCCGAAATGTGGTTCTACAGAAGGATGCTACGGATATCGTGGACTGAGCATGCAAGCAACGATGAGGTGTTGGAAAGAATGGCAACAAAAAGGAAATTGATGCTGAGCATCAGGAAAAGACAACTGAAGTTCCTGGGACACGCAATGAGGAAGGAGAGCCTGGAGAACCTGGTCAGATAGAAGGAAGGAGAGACAGAGGAAGGCAGCGGATAACATATTTGCAGAGTCTGATCAGGTGGATGACGGAACGGGGGTTGCCAGGAGCAACAGGAGCAAACATACTAAGAGCTACAAGGGATAGGGAGACATGGAGAACCATGATCGCATACGTCCTGAAGGGACAGGGCACATAGAAGAAGAAGAAGAAGAAGAAGAAGAAGAAGAAGAAGAAGAAGAAGAAGAAGAAGAAGAAGAAGAAAGGCTGATACGAACCTGCAGGAGATTGACTCATCGCGTCTTTTAAGGCTGACGTTTTCCGTTGAAATGAATTAGAAAGAATATATTGAATTAAATACTTTTATACATTAATTCGCCTGAAATTTAAACGAAAATATATTTCGTTTTATCATTAACACACATACAAACATTACCGACTCATAAATACACACAACATGATATTCTCATTTTATTTGAAAAAAGAAAATCGTCGCTTGCAACCTGTATATATTATTTCGCTACAACTTTAAACGGAAATATATTTCGTTTTGTCATTCACACACACTGACCGACATAAAAACACACTTAATTCGTCTATAGTTTAAATACGCTTGACACATGTATTATTTTAGTTACACATGCATTGTTTTCAGGTTCATACACATTTATTCAAAATCTCTATCAAGTACTTTATTAGACGCGACACATATCTGATCAATTTAATCAAACTTCAAGTGAAAAAGTCTTTTTTTAAAAATTCATCTTTAGGAAAATCTCTGAAGAAACTTGTTAAAGTGAAACATATTAGAGTAACGACACTTTTTCTTACATGTTACTTAGTCTATTCATCTCATTTCGATTCATATATTCAACCCATATATATATATATATATATATATATATATATATGACGAATATGGTATATATATATATATATATATATATATATATATATATATATATATATATATATATATATGACGAATATGGTATATATATATATATATATAGTCTTCATTTGTAAACAAGTTATTACGCGACGTAGGTTTCTACCATGTGGTGTCTTCAGGCGATTTGCAACAACTGAATTTAATTTTATATCGCGGTACCGATTTCCAATATCGGGGAAAAATCAGAAAAAGTACGTAGCCCATGACCTGACCGGAAGCATACAGAATATTTGTGCGAAGTTTGGTGAGAATCATATAAAAATTGTGGATTTGTATAAAGGACATACAGACAGACAGACAGAGAGTGGGGGGGAGAGAGAGACACACACACAAACAAACATGCTGCTTTTAATATATATAGAAATATTCAAGTTTTAAAAATATTATGCATTTGCCATGTATATATATATATAATTAGTTCACCCCAAGCAAAGCATTACTGTCACTAAGACACAAGGAGCTGTTTGGTGTGGTAGAGAATGTAAAGACTTCAGAACAACCGGTAACCCAATCCTAAACAAGAAAAAAAATGAAATAAAATTCTACTCGTATTTGAAAATTTGATTTGATGTATTTGATGGCGTGTGAACTAGACAACAGGCAAACATATCTACTCTTATTGAGATAAAAATTTAAAAAATAGTAATTACAATTCGTGGTTTATAAGGAGACATTACTAATATAAAATTGAAGCAGATTTTAGAAGGAACTGGAAACTCATTCCCAAACAAAAACCCTAAGGATTCTAATCCTATAATAATATAATTATGGAATTGATATGGGACATTAATGACAAACGCGAAATTATCTGTAGCCATTATATCGCTATTTATACCTTCAGTAAGTTTTATCCTTTGAGGTAATTCTCTTTTCATTTTTTTCTTTCTTATTTCCAGTGAAAATCAAATAAACTTTAAATTCGAAGCCAATGCTTTTTTTTATAATCATATCGCCCCAAACAAGGTATTTTACTGCCACATGTGCAGGCGGTTACATAGGAGGAAAGTTATGAGAAAGAGTGACAGGTTAAAGGGGGTGTCAAGAAGTGGGTAAGATAAGGATGAGAATACTGATGAGAGTGGAGTGAACGGGGAAAGGAGCATGAAAGAGAGGATGCAGGTCAGTGAGATAGGACCTGACTATTGACTTTACATTTAAGTTCCTGGTGGTTGTAGCTGTCGGGAAAGCAAGTAAATGGAAGAGAATTCCACTGGCGAGAATTGCGAGAAAAGAAGCTGATGGAGTAGAATTTGCGTTTACAATTTATTGGTTCCACAGTAAAAGGGTGGGACCTAACTGCTAATCTTTTGGCTCGAGTAAATTTATATATAGGTGGCACCATTGAGCTAAGTTCATCGGAGCAGAAGCCGTGAAAGTATTTGTAGAAAAATCACAGGGAAGCCACATTGCGCCGGTGAGAAAGTGACTGTATCCGAGCTGCCAAGTCGTAATCTATCACATTACAGATTCTCCGTCATGTCATGTCAAAAAGGCAATATTAACGATTTAATGTTAATTTGTATTATAATTCATGTTGTCTTGATTCATTTCACAAAAGATTTATTGTTTTGCGATATTTTTTCCAACGTCGAATGTTTGTTTTATGTAAAAAAAAAAAAAATGTATTATAATCATACACTAAATCAAAGGAATAGATGTCGAAAGGACCACATAGGTCAGGTTTATACTAAATTAAAAAAGTTACACTTGGACCTTCTTAATTATATGAATAAAATGACAGACACATGTCCGGCCTATTAGGACAAAAAAGGACGACAATGGTCAAGTTCATGCGCGTCAAAAGTACCCACCATGTTTGTAGAAATTTTGGCGGGATTTAACCCCTTCACAAATATATGCAGCTAAAATAAGACTCTAAGACTCCGACAGTGAAATTTTTCCACCTTGATATATATATATATATATATATATATATATATATATATATATATATATATATATAATCGAATCAGGGAATCCCTGACGAGCTGTTAAGTGAAAACCGTGGAAGGTTATTGGGTCACTCTTAGATTTTCGATTTTGTTTGCTCTACTTTCGCTTTGAGTGCTTTGTGTAATCTGCTTTCATATTGAGCTCTTTATTGTTAATGTTTTCGTCTTGGGATTTTTTTTCTTTCACACGAATACTTGACTTTTTGTTCAAGTATTTCGTTTGTTTCTTTTTTTCTTCCCCTTCTTTTCCCTCCGGGTTCGTTCCCGGTGGGTTTCAAGACGATCTCAGTTGTAGTTTAATTATTGCTAGTTTTGACAGAATTAGTTCCGTTGCTATTCGTATTATTACTATAATTAATATTACTATATCTATATCTATATATATATATATATATATATATATATATATATATATAGATTGTTTAATTACTTAGTTTCGTAACATAATAGGATTAGAGCAGAGCACATTTGTATTACAAAGTGTTCAATACAATTATATTGTAGAAATTTTGAATATTTTTCATTTGTAAACGAGTTATTACGCGACCTAGGTTTCTACCATTAGTGTTGTCTTCAAGTGAATTTCAATAACTGATTTTACCTTTTACCGTGTTTATTTTTAACTCTCACGTGGCAGGAAATTTTTGAACTCGCAATTTTTTAAATTACAAGGAATTATGACGTTTTCATCCATGTTTGTATGAACCTAACAAGTATTTTTTAGTATTTTTACACTTAGTCATAATTTCCGTTTTTTCATTCAATAGTTTGTTTTTGTTTAGGAATAGCATAATCTCTAACATTTCTTCCGGACATAGTCAACATATTTTTCCACCATTGTAAGTTTTGGCTGTTTTTACTATACTCCACGTTATGTCCGTGCCTTTTGCATTACTTGATTTTAATTTCCACATGTGGCTAGCCAAATTTGTACAGTTTTTTAAGTTTTCTATTTTGAATGTAGACTTGTGATTGGTTTTGAGGTGTCTTCAGTTGAACTCAAATGTATTTTATTTTGGCCAATTAAGTCATGTGCCTGTGTCCTTGTAAATGATTTCTTTTGTGTTGCAAAGTCCTTGTGTTAATTATGTGTTAAGTTGTATTCACAGTATATATATATATATATATATATATATATATATATATATATATATATATATATATATATATATATATATACATATATATAATTCCAAGTGTAGAGGACTCAAGGTTTTTTTTTAGTACTCTGGCATTTATATTAATATAAACAGTGCTCAATATAATGAGTATTATAGAGCTTAATATAATATAATTATATGGCTATGTATCAATTTTATATTGCGACATGGAAATTTCTATGTTTCGAAATAGGTTCTCATCATCAGGAAATGTTGACCTGTTTGTGTAGATGATATCATCTCGAAACAGAAATTTCCATGTCGCAATGTAAAATTGATACATAACCACACACACACACACACACACACACACACACACACACACATATATATATATATATATATGCTAAAAGTCTGCCTACTTCTACCGAGCGCCAATAGTTCAGAGCTAGAATTGCCGACTGACGCCAATTTGCACCGGTTTCAATCCTGGGTTAAAAGCAATCAGATGTCTAACCGGACTGATGAACGGTGATACAGCAAAACAGATCTGTCTGCGGATGACTATATATATATATATATATATATATATATATATATATATATTTATATATATATATATACTGAGAAGACAACTCAACACATAATTAAATGGTTATAAATCCAGAATTTATTTCAGCAATATAATGCTATTTTTCTTACAATAGTTTCGTTCAGACCGTTGATTAATAAATAAATGCTAACTTACTTCACTCAAAATTTTTTTGAAAAAAAAAATTTACAGCAGAGGAATTTTTAAACCGGAAATAAATTAAGAATATATACAACAAATCCCACGCATAATACAATACAGAGTAAGGAATTAAATCACACTTACATTTTTTTGTTTTATTTAATCATATCACCCTGAGCAGGGCGGTAACGCCACTGGTGTGCAGGGGGTTACGTAAGAGTGAATAGATTGGAAAAGAGAAAGCCGGAAACCACATCCTAAACAGGGAACAAGGGATGAGCCTCTACACCTGTTCAATAGACGTGGGTGGAGTGTGAACCGGGCGATAATTCAGTCTATCTACTCCAAATAAAAAAAAAGAAACAAAAAAGAAAAGTGAAAAGATTGGAAAAGAGAAAGCCGGAAACCACATCCTAAACAGGGAACAAGGGATGATCCTTGTTCCTACACCTGATCAATAGACGTGGGTGGAGTGTGAACCGGGCGATAGTTCAGTCTATCTACTCCAATTGAAAAAAAAAAAGAAATGAAAAGAGTGAAAAGATTGGAAAAGAGAACGACTGGTCATGAGTAACACCGACTTGGCATTGACTAACAAAATTTTGACTAATAACATTTTGACATTTTATTTCTTGCATGGTTTTTGGTGTGTGGTCAGCACTGTAAACAAGAGCTGTGTGAGATTTTTAAAAAATCAGTTAAGTGCCATACGTGAAAAACAGACACACGCAAAAAGGAGGAAGTGGATTCATGCAGAGACAAAATTAATCGCACAAACACTATTTAGGAACGAATATATACATACGCAATAAAGGGTTATGAAATAACGCACACAGATTTAAATAAATGAAAAAAGAAGGCGAGGAGAACAAAAAAGAAAGAAGACATGAAAAGAAGTGGGTGAAAAAGAAATAAGACAAAGTGAACAGAAAGCCATAATTCACAAATATTAGCTAACAAAAAAAAAATTAAAAAATAATAAATTTTTTCAAACATTTATTTTACAAAATATTTATTAAAAATTATTTATTCCAATTTAGACGTTAGAAAATTACAGTAAAACTTAAATTTACATGGAAAATTCTAAGGAATTTTTAACAAGGGAAGTGAACATAATTCCCATTGAAACAGACATAACAATTATATAGACATCTTTAATTGGAACACACGCAAAAACTGTAAAGGTAAAGAGTGGAAAAATAAATAGAAAGAGAAAAATAAATAAATAAATGTATAAATTAATTTGTTAAATAAAGTTAAAAAAAAAAATGAAATTCGTATGACAAACCTGTCAAACATTTCAATATATTTTCTTTTTTATTGAAAAGTATTTTTTCCATTTAGGCCTTAAATGAAATTCCCTTAAACACTTCTAAAGATAATTTTAAAAAAGGGAAATGAACATTATAAACCTTTGACCCACACATGAAAAATATAGAGATATAAAATATGAACACACAAAATCTTCACAAAGGATAAATAGGGGTGGGGGAATGAAAGAGAAAGAAAAATTAAACAATAAATGAATTTAAAAACAAAATTAAGGACTGATGTTACACTTACATTGAAAGATATTAGCAGACAATAAAATTTAATTAAATTAAAAAATAATTTTAAATATTTCTTTTTAAAAAAACTTTAAAATATTATAAAGAAAATTGAATACAATAATTCAGATAATAACGAAAGAACCAATGTAAAAAATCCACATCTGACCTCAAATGGAGTAACTATATAGAATCCATAGCTAAATCCACTGCTAAGAAGGTAGGTTCTCTGTGCAGGGCCAGGAAGTTTTTCCCATCTGAAACAATCCTGCACATATACAAATCTACTATCCGTCCGTGCTTCGAATATTGCTGCCATATCTGGTCGGGTGTTCATTCTATCCACCTAGGTGTACTTGACAAAATCTAACGGGGAATATGTAATGTGATCGATTCCGGCTTGGCAGCTAGGATACAGTCGCTTACTCACTGACTCAGTGTGGCTTCCCTGTGACTCTTCTAAAAATATTTTCACGGCTTCTACTCCGATGAACTTAGCTCACTGGTACCCACTATATAGAAATTTCCTCAAACCACAAGATTAGCAACTAGGTTCCACCCTTTTACTGTGAAACCGATAAATTGTAAACGCAGATTCTACTCCATCAGCTTCTTTTCTCGCACTTCCCGCCTGTGGAATTCCCTCCGCTTACTTGATTTCTCGACAGTTACAATCTTCAAAAATTCATATGTAAAGTCAATAGTCATCTGCTGTCTCACTAACTTGTATCCTCTCTCTCATGCTCTTTTCTCCAGTATTTTCTTCCTTCTCATACCCTCTTCCTGACACCCCCTGTAACCAGTCACTCTTTCTCTTAACATTACCTATGTAACCCTCTGCACAACAGTGGCAGTAAAATGTCTTGCTTGGGGCTTCAGGATTAAAAAAAATGCATACATCTCCAACTGGACTGTTATCCTTAATTCTAGAATTACAGTTGGGATATATATTTAATTAGTGATTTTTATAAAAATTGTCGAGTATTTGTTGTCATGAGAATGTATGAAGCTGTGGATATTGCTAGTACAGGAATAACTAAATTTTAATGTTTGTCTCGTAGAGATCTTACTTAGTGGGTTCTTAACATTACAATGTTTATTGATCAATTTCAGAAAATTTCAAAACATTCGGTGTAAGAATTATATATTTTTTCTTAACGGTCTGAACGAGGCAATTGTAAGGATTTTTCTTTATATTACTGACACAAATTCTGAATTTATAATTGCTTAATTATGTGTTGAGTTTTTTTCTCATTATATTTGCTCTGGATAATATCCATTGAGCTTTTTATTTGTACGTAATTGATAATCTATATTAATGAGTTTAAAACTTTTCTATTATCCTCTTTGTCATCACAGGTTGCTATTCTCTCCCATATATATATATATATATATATATATATATATATATATTCTAAACATCTACTGTTAAATATAAGAGACAATGAATTTTGATTATGTTTAATCATGAGCCATTCTAAACGTCGTATTTTGGCTTTAATTGCAGTTGAAAACAAAGACAAAGATTCTCCAACATTTGGATATTTTTTTATTAATTTGCTTCTAATCTTTCGGCTCACATGAGCCATCTTCAGAGAGGTTATTTAGATGGTAATACAAGAACATCCACCATCACGGACGATTTTATTTTGTGTTGGCATAAAACTCCGCTAGGCAACGGCAATACTTACTAAAAATAACAAACGCAGTTCTCAAATTTGCAATGTGGTTCTATGACATACACATAGTAAGAGGAACCTTCAGATATTGGAGGCCATGTACATCAAATCTAAACAACCAACACTTAATAAAATCACCTTTAAATCCAGACATAAACGTTATATTGCATTTGAATATATGGTTCTGTTGTCATTTCGCGCTATCACGTGGTATGCTATATGCTGTTTCATTCTATTAGAAAACAACAGTTTATCATCATTTAGAACTCACTTGCATTCATTACGAGTAGAGAAAAGGCGCCTATTATGGTATCACGCGTCACTCAAGTAAAGCCCAAAAAAGTGTTTTTTTATGGGCAACGGCGAGAATAGAGAGAACCTAGGAGAAGAATAAGTTTTGAATCGGACCTTCCTGGATGGGATTAAACATCAATGACGGCTTGCACTCAAGAGAAGCCTTCAGATTCACATCCTTCTAAAAGTTTTGTTGCTCATCTCTTTCAATCTGGCCCTCCGATTCTTACAGCCGATGAGTGGTTTGCATCTTACGGCATGTTATCCATATTTCGAAGTGTTCTTCGAGAAGTTGATTGAAAAACTTTCACTCTTTTAATGTAGAAATTGTTGGTAATGTCATTGACAGTTGTTTGGATTTTTTCTTCGCAGCACTCACAATGTTTTTGTCATCATCTGCTGTTGTTCTACTTCGCCGACCTGTTCTATGCCTGTTTCTCAGTACACGAGTATTTTTTGTTCTTTTTCAGGACATTTTAATTTGTTGCAGTGGCTATGCCCAATGTTTATCTAATGGCTCTGATCAATTTTCTTTCTTTTCTCAGCTTCAAAATTGCTTGCTATACTTCCATAGACAGCTCTCTCGTCTTCATGTTGATTTACCAATTTTAACAAGAAATGCAGTATTTACAAGTGAAAGACAAGGCTAAAATAGAGAGTAGTCATTCAGTGCCATTTAAGACTTAAACAATCAGTCTAAAAAACAACACCTGGGCAAAAAATAACACGTGTTTGTCATGTGTTCCAATATTTTTCTCATTGAAAGATGGGATGTTTAAACAAAAAGTGGTATGTCCTAAAAACATATAAATATAACTAAAAGTTGATATCGTGAATTCTTGTTTATATTCATCGTTTGATCTTAAAAGTCTTCAGAATTAGTCTTGTCTTTCCAATATTTATAGAGGGAATTATATATATATATATATATATATATATATATATATATATATATATATATATATATATACTTAGTGAACCAGACCGACCTACCTAGGTTTCAACTAAACGGATTGTCAGGGAAAGCTGGCTTTCTTTCTCTCTCTCTCTCTCTTTCTCTCTCTCTCTCTCTCTCTCTCTCTATATATATATATATATATATATGTACATAGATATATAGTTCATTCATTAAAAATTTCAGACACTCTCACTAATGGCGTATGAATACATGATATATCACAAACTAAAAGTCTTTCTCCTTCAACCGAGCGCCCATACCTCAGAGGAAGAATCGCCGACTGACGCCAATTCCACCGGGTTTCAATCCTGGGTAAAAAGCAATCGGATGTCTAACCGTACTGATGATCTGTGATACAGCGAAACAGACCTGTCTGCGGATGACTATATATATATATATATATATATATATATATATATATATATATTGGGCGCGTATAATGATAATATATGCGCTAAATGGTCTGCCTTCTTCCACCGAACGCCCATAGCCCAGAGGTAGAATCACCGACTGACGCCAATTCGGTCGGGTTTCAATCCTGGGTTAAAAAGCAATCGGAGTATAACCATAGTGATGAGCTGCGAAACAGATCTGTCTGCGGATAACAATATATATATATATGAAAATACTTTTGATCGATACTCGTAGTTAAGTAGATATTATGTGTATAATCATAAAATAATTTTTTTTATTTCTATCGGCATGATTATTTACTATAATTTTTTCTTACAATTTTGTGTCATTCGGCAGGATTCGAACCATATCCACATAGAAAATAATCAATAGATCTCTTGCGTCTTAGATTTTTCGACTACGAATGACCTACAGTCTAAACGAACTCAAACCAAGCCAATATAATACAATTTTCGATTAACGCAAATAACCATATATGCACTGAAATGTATCGTAATGTCAACAAATGTAAACATTTTAGGGAAATTAACGAAGATTAAAAAAATGATTATGAACAACCGACATTTTCAGAGTATTTGTTTGAACATTATTTTTGATCGATATTTGTATTTAAGTAGACATTCTGTTTTTAATCAAACAGTATATATATTTATTTCTACCGGCCTGATTATATATATATATATATATATATATATATATATATATATATATAAATTGAATATATGGATTGAAATCTGACAAGATGAAGAAAATAAGTAAAGAACATGTAGGAAAAAATGCATTTCATCTTACATGTTTAAATATAACAAGTTTGTTCACAGATATTTTACATACCAATGATGTAAATGTTCTTTTTGTAGTTTTAAAAATTTAAAAGGACAGTGTTTTGATATAGGCTTGATTTCATTGGTCAGATCTGTGTCACGTGTAACAAAGCAATAGATGAACATTGCTAAATATAGGAAAGTCTTATGTCTATTTGTATGTGTGCACCACGTGTAATATAAACAACAGATGTTTATTTTAAATGTACGTGTATATATGTACGCACGTATCAAGCGTATTTAAACTATAGATGAATTAAGTGTGTTTATATATCGGTAACGTTAGTATGTGTGTGAATGTCAAAACGAAATACATTTCTATTCAAAATTGTAGGAATATAGTGTACACAAGTATCAATGGACGAACGATTTTCTTTTTAAAAATAGAATATATGTATGAGAAAATCATGGATGAATGTGTGTATTTAAAAGTCGGTAAAGTTAGGACGTGTCTGAATGATAAAACGAAATAAATTTCCGTTTAAAATTCTAGCGAAATAATGTATACAAGTATTAAACAAAACATTTTATAAATAAATAAAAATGTTTTCTAAAATAACTTGTTAATGCTTACAGTCTTTCAATGAAATGATATGCATTAAAAGACTAAATATCTATGTATCAAAATTTTACAATATCATAATTAAGTTTTATAAATAATATTTAGATACATTGAAACATACATTAAATTATTATATATTATATTATTAATGTACTAAAGTACCATATATCATTACAATATTATAATCAAGTAATGTAAATAACATTAGGAAACACTAAATTGTACATGTACTAGCATTACAGTCCGACGTTGCTCGGGTGTAATGAAAGCGTTAAAATTAATCCATGGTCCTGGATCTCAGACACTTTGGATGTTGGCCCGAAAGACTAAAATGCAATAGTTGTTTCCAGTTAAAGCGAAACCGTAGACTGAAAGAAAAATGAATGGATTTAAATCAAATTTTGATGTCCTAGCATCGATATCAAATAAGTATTTTTCGTCGTAAATTTTGAAGGCTAAATAAGTCATCTGATTAAATGGTATCATGGCTGAGACTAAGAATTACAATTATACCTACTTAGAGCCAAACCCAAAGCAAAAACTAAAATAAAAGAGCTGAAAAAATACAGACATACAGGCAGATAAACAGAGACACACACAAACATCTTGCTTTATATATATTATAAGAACTGCAATCTTGAACCTTCTGAATATCGTTTCTTATGTCTTTGTCTATGAATGTATCAAATTTGATTAAAATCGGACCACTCCTTCTATAACCCGATTTTCGATCTTTATCGGGAGTAACTTGACACAAAACCTAGCTAAGAACACTCGCAGATGCTGATAGTACAACTGTGTAAATTTTCAAGAAATTCGGTTCAGCCGTTTCGGAATCTATAGGTAACGGACACACACACAGACACACACAGACAAAGTTCCATTTATAAATAAGTTTAGATTATATTATTAATGTACTTAAGTACCATATCATATCATTACAATATTATAATCAAGCAATGTAAATAACATTAGGAAACACTAAATTATACATGTATATGGGCATTATTCATATATGGGTGTAATAAAAATTTAGCGGTTGGAAACTTATTGAAATTATAGGTAAGTATTATAGTTATTAATTAGTTCGTAAACGCTTTCGATGCAGTGAAGAACCTACCGGAGATGGGATCATTTTGAATTATTCCTCCTATGAGCCTTCACATTTAGAAATTTATATTCTTGCTAATGTCCTGGATTATTGTGTTCCTTTCCCAATGCCAGACCGTAAAAGGATATTTGCAGTGTTTGAGGTTCTATTTGCTACGCTGAGATTTTGAGTGATCATAAGGCAAAACGTAACTGTCATGCCTGTTCCTTCGCTGGTTCCTCTGTTTCGTATACATTGTCAAAATGAAGTGAACATCACCGCCGGATAGTTAAAAATTTAAAAAAGAATCACAATCTTGTGATTACGAAACCTGATAAAGGTGCCAGTGCAGTGTTACTGGATCATTCAGATTATGTATCTAAGATGCATAATCTTTTAAATGATATATATAAATTTATGAAATTAGATCCAGTTTAGACCCATGAAAGTAGTGTGTCTATTGAAGGCTAAATTTCAAAGACAACTACTAAAGTGGATTAGGAGTGAATTATTAACTTCTGATATCACAAAGTTAATTAGACCAACTGGATCTATTCGTCCCCCTTTTTAATGGGTTACCAAAATCCATAAGAATGGTGTCCCATTACGACCCATTTTATCTATGATTGTGTCATCCCATCATAAGTTCGCTAGTTGGCTCTCTAAAGTGCTACAACCTGTGTCTTCGCACTTTAATAGTTTTTGTATTAAAGATTCGTTTTCATTCGTGAAATCTATACAAAGTTTTTCTCCCAGTAGTGGTTTCATGTGTTCGTTAGACATTTGTTCCCTATTCACCTGTGTTCCTTTATTTGAGACAATAAAGATATGTTGCGACATGTTATACCGTTCCTTTCTGTCTCCTCTACATTTTTCGGAGAGCGAAAATATGATATTATTATTCAATGATATTATTTATTGACAGATTGATGGCGTTGCGATGGGTTCTCCTTTGGGTTCATCGCTGACTAATATTTTGGTTGGATATTGCGAGACTTTGATAATTTTCTCGCAATGATCGTCCTTTAATGTATCATCGATATGTCGATGATACTTTTTGTCTTTTTAACAGTGAGGGCGAACCTGACACTTTCCTCTCTCTGTTAAGTTCTGTTCATCCGTCCTTAAAATTTACCGTTGAAAAATCTCAAATTGCTGTCTCTTTTTTAGATATTCTCGTCCATAGGAAGAGCATGGGTTTTTTGACTTCGGTATTTAGAAAGGATACTTTTTCTGGACTATATACACGTTGGGATATATATATATATATATATATATATATATATATATATATATATATATATATATATATATAAGGACGAAGCTGACACTTTCCTCTCTCTATTAAATTCTGTTCATCCGTCCTTACAATTTACCGTTGAAAAAGAGTCAAATTGCAGTTTTTCTTTTTTGTACGGGCTTTTGGACTTCAGTATTTATAAAGGATACTTTTTCTGGACTTTATACACGTTGGGATTATTTTTTCCCACGCCAACGTAAAGTTAATTTAATTAAAATTTGACTTATAAAGCTTTAAAAATGTGTTCCAGTTCCTTTCTTCACGGTGAAACTTTATTAAGATGACACTTTCCAAAAATGGATATTCTTTGAACATTTTGGATTCCATTATACGTTATGTCATCGATAATTTTATAAGGTTAAGTCACATGTAGTGAAAAAAAATGTCCAATTTATTTAAGAGTACCTTATATTCGAACAGATGGTGAGGTTTCTTTCTCCCAGAATTTTGGACTCAGCCGCAAGTAGTAGCCAACTTGTGAATACTTCCGGGTCTATAATAGCACAGCATGTTTTTAATAGCAGGGATTGTATGGGTGACTTGAGTGGAGAAACTTTACAACTCTATCAATGTCCCACTCACTTTTTCATCTAAAGGTGTTAGAGTCCATATACATCCGATCCCGAAGCCCTTTTCTCTGTAAGCAAAGAGAATGCCTTTTGGGTCTGAGTGTGACTGGGCTCTAGTTTCCCTTGAAATTTTTCCGCCTAAATTCTCATTTAATCTTTTAGTTCACGACTGAGAAAATCCCAGAAAAAAAATGATGACCTCTGGGCGAAACCGGTTTTTTTTTTTTTTTTTTGCTTTAGTTTTTATTATGCCATCGAAATTCCATTTATTCCTAGCTATTAATAAATTATTAATTTATAAAAAACAGAAAAAAATTTAATTTATTGCTTTATTACACGTGACACGTATCTGACCAATTAAATCAAACCTCGATCAACATGCTGTCACTTTGGTTGTTTAAAGAAATTATTAATCTTTAAAATAGCTCTGAAAAAGCTATTTAAAGTGAAATATGTTAGATTAACGACATTTTTCTCTACTCTTCTTTACTTATTCTATACTTCGATCTTGGCTAAAAGCAATCGGATATCTAACGGTACTGATGATCTGTGATACAACGAAACAGGACTATTTCAGGGATGGCATTTACGCTCTCGCTCGCCGATTGAACACTATGGAAAAATGGTAGATATTAAAAACAGTAGCTACTCAGCGCTATTTACGAATCGTTCATTTAGTAATGAATTTGAACACTCTCAGCTACTGGCGTGTGTTTACATTGTGTATATAACACGGTAAAAGCTGACTTCTTCCACCATAACTTAGAGTTAGAATCGAAAACTGAAATCAATTCGGTCGGGTTTCAATCCTGGCTAGGAGTAATCGGATGTCTAAGCGTACTGATGAGCTGTGATACATCAAATCAGGATTATCTTTGGATGATTATATATAACTTTTTGAATATTTTTCATTTGGATACGAGATATTTTCAAGCGAGCAGACAAATAAAACCAATCATAGAAATCGAAATAATATCTTGTTCAACCCACCATCTAACTTAGAACTTAGAAGTAAAAACGAAAATAGGACAAATAGTTTTTAAACAAATCGATAAACACTTTCCATAAAATTAAACAAAATTTTCAATAAGAATACAATCAAACGGAGTTATGGCTGTACTAGTAATGTAAAAAATTACGTAAAAAAACAAAACACCAGAAACTTAAATAACATATAAAATAAAATCATTAAAGAATGTAACTGTAGGGACAGAAATAAATGCCCACTTAACGAACTTTGTAATACAAAACGGATTAGTTACAAAATACAAGTACATTAAATAAATGATCAGAGCAAAATATATTTACGATCTACCAAAGACAGTTTTAAAATCAGATGGAATAACCATATGTCTATATTTAAACTGGAAAATCTTTAAAAAAATGTACAAAACTGGCTATCCATTAAAATTAAAGAATGAAAAAACCCTGATATAACTTGGAGCATAGTAAGAACTGGCAAAACTTACAACGGTCGTAAAATATGCAGATTATGCCAGAAGGAAAAATTGACTATTATGTTTTTCCCAGACAAAAATAAATTACTAAATGAAAGAACAGAAATTATGACCAAGTGTAATCATACCAATAAAAACCAAATAGCATCATACAATCAACGATAAAAGTGTTCCAAGAATTTTAAGTAACTTCTCAAAATATTGAAAATTGCGAGTTCATAAAAGATTGCTGTTACCTGAGCATTTGAAAAACGGTAAAATCAGTTATTTTGAATCGCCTGAAGACATCAGAATGTAGAAACCTAGATTGCGAAATCAGTTGTTTCCAAATATATATATATATATATATAGTTTTTTCACGTATGAAAATCAAGCAGCTTAGTTGTTGGAACCAACATAGGTGCTTAGAATCTTTACATATCATTATATTGATGGAGGCTTGTGAAGAACCAACAACACTTTTTGGAAAAGATTACTCATAATTTTCGCAAGTGAGCCATCGCTGGTTTTGAATTTGGATGTGTCCTTCTCGCCACCTAAGTTTCTATTTACCCATAAAGAAGAGATGGTGTTATACCTTTACAAGTGTATTTGCATATAATGAACCCAACTGGAATTCGAATATCTCTCCCCGATTTCTCAATCCGAGCCGCTCTTCACTATTCCCTATATTTATCATTCCACAATGACACAAGCAAGATGAAGTTGTGGCGGACAATGATTGCTCATTGAAGGAAATTAAGTTATTATTGAACAACGGCAATTGTTAATAATTATTCGAACTCGTTGGCACGAAATTTCTATATTATGATATCGGCTTCAACAAATTTCGTAATTTTAAATTCCAAACTGATTTTAGTCTTTTCGTCAATCAATAAAAATGCTTAAAATGGAATTTTTCAACAGTTAGAAATCCAAGTATATATACATAGACTCATCTTCATCATTTATTTCTTTTTTCAACATTTTATTTTATTAGAAATAATGTCAGCATTTTTATGATTTTTCTTTGTGCAAATAATATAATTCATAATCATTCTTTATTGTCATCTAATCTTAACTTATTTATATATGGAATTTTGTGTGTGTGTGTGTGTGTGTGTGTGTGTGTGTGTGTGTGTGTGTGTGTGTGTGTGTGTGTGTGTGTGTCCGTTACCTATAGACTCCGAAATGGCTGAAACGATTTTCTGGAAAATTTACAGAGTTGTACTATAAGCGTCTGCGAGTGTTCTTAGCTAGGTTTCGTGTCGAGGTACTCCTGATAAATATCGAAAATCGATAATCGAAAAAATCGGGTTATAGAAGATTGTTTGATACACTCATAGACAAAGACATAAGAAACGATATTCAGAACTTTCAAGGTTGCAGTTTTTACAATTGTGCAGAAAATCGATAATATAGATATATAAAGCAAGATGTTTGTGTGTGTGTGTGTCTGTTTATCTGCCTGTATGTCTGTATTTTTTCAGCTCTTTTATTTTAGTTTTTGCTTCGGATTTGGCTCTAAGTAGGTATAATTGTAGTTTTTAGTCTCAGTCATGATACCATTTACCCAGAGAACTTATTTAGCCTTCAAAATTCAGTTTACGACGAAAAATTTTCTTTGATATCGATACCAGGAAATCAAAATTTGGCTTACATCCATTCATTTTTCTTTCAGTCTACGATTTCGCTTTAACTGGAAAGAACTATTGCTTTTTAGTCTATCGTGCCAACGCCCAAAGAGTCTGAGCTCCAGGACCATGGCTTAGTTTTAAAGCTTTCATTACACCCGAGCAACGCTGGTCTATACTGCTAGTTATATGTATTTGGGAAAAATTATATTGATTTTACTTTGATCTGATATGAATGTACATTTTAAAATCCTCAAATTATTCTGTGTTAACATTATCGGAAAACAGCCATGATATGACATTCCTCATACTCCTTTACCTAATTTGAAATTTTGACCGAATTACGATTTTTTTATAATTCGAATAAATTATACTGATTATTAGACACAATTTTTCCTTATGTTTATGATGCACTTTTTTCGAAATTTAAAATTAACCCTGTTCTTTTAAACTTAATTATTTTCTCTTTAAAAAATAATAAGTGTTTCTGTCGAATCACATTTTATTTTTTCTTGTTTTCAACTCCGTTTTACACGTCTTTATTTCAACGTAATCGAGGTGTAAACGCTGAGAAAATAATCTTTATAAACCAATGTTCTCTTACTACAAACGGGCCGTTTGGTGCTTATAAAAACGCAGCTGTATGTATTCGGCAATCACTTCATCAACCTCACGCTACCGGGCATCGGGAACAATTGTTTATAGGACTAAGAAGTAGCGAAAAAGACTGTAGTTTATATCATAGCGTTAACTTTGGGGACGTGACTGAAAGTTGATGACAGCAATAATAAAACAATGTTTACTATTCAGAACAAGAAATCGTTGCTGGTATGAAAGACATTTTTCAAACAAATGCGAGGTTAACAAGTATCTAATTCGAACTAAGCCGATAATAATAGAAGAAAACGACTTTTAAATACCAAATGAAGAAGGTTACACAAAGGTCATATAGTTTTTTTCTCTGATGAAACTCGAATCGAAAAGGATAAACAATAATTCTTAAGTTACAATAAACATTCAAAGAGAAATTGGGTACATGGAGACTGCACGACGAAAATATATTCTATTTTTCACAATGAAGAGCCACTTTGTGTTGATTGTCAAATAGCTTATTTTTTCTCTGGAAAATCAGGTTTGTTTATATCATTTCGTCCCAGGCAAAGACCAATCAGGGATTTCAGGAAGTGAAATACATAACGAAAGACTGAAAATTGGTAGCATTAAGGAAATGTTTTAAAAAAGGAAACTGTTTCAAGAAGACAGAAGCTGGAACTTAAATTTTTGAAGATCGTCGTTATTTTTTTTTTTTAATCATATCACCCCAAGCAAGGCGGTGACGCCACTGATGCGCATGGGGCTACTTAAGAGTAGAATGATTGGAAAAGAGAAGCCGGGAACCACATCCTAAACAGGAAACAAGGGATGAGCCTCTTCACCTGTTCAAAAGACGTGGGTGGAGTGTGAACCGGGCGATAGTTATGTCACTCTACTTCAATTGAAAACAAAAAACAAAAAAGAGAAAAAAAAGTGAAAGATTTGGAAAGAAAAAAAGAAAAAATAGTGACTTATTAAGTTTTAACTTAGTTAAAGTCAACTTAAAAAATTTTCTAAAAATAAAATCAAACCTACAGTTAGACATGAAAAGTTTTAAAATTAAGCAAAAATATTGGGCAAAAACTGAGAAGAAAGCAAAACAAAATAATATGGCATACTTATTCAAGTGAATCCAAGTCGGAATGCCGGCAAAGTGAATAAAAAAGAATATTTCTAACTTTTGGTCAGAGAAAATCGGTGGATGGGGGAGTAAGAGACAGTGTGTCACCTCTCCAACAAGGCAACAGAAAGAAAAGAAAAGAAAGAAAGAAAGAAAGAAGGGGAAGAAAAAATCGGAAGGGAGGTCAAAAAGTGATAAGTGCGAAAAAATAAGTTTTAGAGTAGAAATGGCTGTAGTCGGGATTAGTTAAGTGTCATACGTTATACACCCTTTGGGTGATCATGTCTCGAAAGCGACATGACTAACTGTGCAGAAGGTTATCCTGCAGTAGGTTGCCATTGCTTTCTGCCTTAGACTGGTTGCCGACCAAGGCTATAGAACCCAAGTTGTCTTGGTATTTAAGCCATAACTGGAGGGAAGAGACGGATTAATACCTTACCCAAGTGTATTTGCGCGTAAGTGAATGCAATGAATTCAACTGGAATTCGAACTCGGTTCCCCGTTTTCTCGTTCCGAGTCGATATCCACTGCATCACAACGCACATACCAGGGGAAAATTAATAAGAGCAGTTTTCATGAACCGCGTCATATCGGTGAAAAGTAACTGAAGTTGTGATGCCTTGATTGATTACATTATAATATATCGAGACATACTGCACGAACAGGAGACTAGATATGTCAAAAAAGTATTAAATTAACGGACGAATTCTAGATTTATTAATGCACAGGATACATTCTTATGAGAAGACTTTTTTCGTATGACATGGTGACCCCAATTTTTTTGCAGTCACCGAAACAATCGTTTCGATATCGTCGCTCTCTAGGTCATGTAGGGTGGAGGCCATGAAGGAGTAGTGCGTTGCTCTTCTAGAGCTTAGCATAAAAAATATTTTTTGTTGGGATTAAATGAAACGGGTATTGCTTTGGAGTCATTTCTTGCATCAGTTAACCACTGATTGGAGAATTTTTTCAAGAGCAACTGCCAGATTTGCTCCTAAGAACGGAGTAAAAATGGTATTTCATGTTTCGAAATTCACGTGCACATGAAGCTGAATACACAGAGAAAAGAAAAAAAAAGTTTTCTATCTACACCAATTCTCAATGACACAAATTCTCTACGCTTAGCGAGGAGAAGCGTATAGACGTCTATCCCAAGGGTATTTTTGCGTATGTTAACATGAACTTTGTTTACCGATGTGCAATTCCTAGTCATTATCTACTACAACGACTGCAAATCTATGCTTAAAACGGTCACTCATCTCGATACTCACCAGGATCGATGTTGCTTAACTCAGGAACTTGTATTTCAACGTAATATAGCTGTAAACCTGATTTTGTTGACGAAATATTTCTTATTTTATTTTATCGATTTAATGTCTATGTGCATGTACACTATCAGCCATAATTATTAGACCACACTAGTTTAAAAGAAAATGATGCCTTTCATCCTATTTTTAGTATTTATTGCCAAGTGGATAATTCTAAATGAAAATAGAATGGTTCTTTTGTTATTTTTTTTTTCTTTTTGCAAACTTTTACAAGGCAGCCAGGAAGCCTTTGCTTCGGCAAGTCAATAAGAAGAAGAGACTGGCATAGGGAAGAGTTCACAAAAACTGGACACCAGAACAGTTCATTTGATGCACGTATTATCTTGCAGTATTAAAAAAGAACCATTCTATTTTCATTTAGAATTATCCACTTGTTAATAAATACTAAAAATAGTATGAAATACATCATTTTTTTTAAGCTTGGGTAGTCTAGTAATTATGGCCGGTAGTGCATGTATTTGAGAGCATAACAATCTCTAGGGAGAAACTTGTATGAGTTTTGATGATAATATCCCGGAAGCTGATGACACAGAGATTGACCTCATGCGTAATGATTCTAGGCATGACTTTTAAAGTATGACATTTAACAAATATAATCAAATCCGACACATACAGGGAGTGGTTATACACTACATGTTATACGGCATTTGTACTTAGAGCTAGTAAGAAATGATTGCCCCTCAGTTGGTGGACTAAATATATATGAATTTTGCTACAATATCAAGGTGCAAAATTATTTTAAAAAGCCACATTTGCATTGTCCATACAGAGTAGAAATCAATCAAAGTAATTAGTTGAAATCGATTCCCAGTCATAATGATTGTCAGGTTTTAAATTTCTTCTTTTTTTTTTTTTTTTCGTTGGATATGAGAACATCACGTGTATACAAAATGGAGTCTGTATATGTTTAATATGAGACTATCGCAAAAACTTGCGCTAGGTTTTTCCTTCTTAATAAAAAATGAACGAAATTAGACTCTGGTGTTTGTTTTATTGCCAACTTCTGGGCTAATCTACATTGAAACTTCGCATCGTTTAGTTCCGTGTCAGAATTTATTTAACCCATAACTGGAAGAAAGAGACGGATTAATACATTTCCCAAAGGTATTTGTGTGTAAGTGAAAGTCTACATGTCGTAAAACAAACCTTATAGAAGAGCTAAAATGAGAATCCGTCTAGTACTCCTTTTCATTAGCATATGTTTCAGTCAATAATAATTTAAATGACAGCAAATTGACACTAAGTTCCGTCGTAAATAACTTACAAGCTTCTTAAAGAACAAGAGGTTACTACAAAAATGACATCAGCAAGCATATAAAACGATGGGAATCTGTTTTTAAAATAAATGGATTCTATGTACCTGATTAATATAATTTTTGTTTTTAAATTATGTGAATTTTTAAAAATCTTCTAATCGGATACGAACATTTGCAATGATCTAATACTTGAAATGTTAGCGTAATTTAAAAGCTGTGTATATTTGTGTATTTTAGCTGTATTTATATGCAGAATGCTGAAGAGGAGCGTGTAATAGGAAGATATATTCTTGGCAAATGTTTCGGTGGATCTTATATTTTTTACCTATAGTTTTACGAATATTGTTGATATGAAGAATTACCTTTGTTGAGAATTTACTGCATGTTAAATATCTATTAATATTTTTCATATATTTTCTGCGTAATATGTTGTAAGCATTTGTTTTACTAAGATTGCTTTTTAAAATTGTTTTCATGGTTTATATGGTACAAAAGAATTTAATGCGTTACCAGACCGTTAGTCTCCTATGTGTTCTTAATTACAGGTGTTTAAGTGACACATAAAGAAAGCTAAAATAAATTGATCAATTACCATGAAACTAAAAAAAAAAACTTCGAAGGAAACTAAAGAAACTACGCTACTGTTTACATAAAATGCAAATTTTAAAAATAATTCATATATTATTGTGAAAATATATCCAGTTATGATCTGAGATTAAGGACAGGATAGTTAAATAAAAAAAAGGCAAGAGGAAAACTGTAATTAACTCGCCTGCGCGTTTTCGTCCTGTGATGGGCTTTATCAAGGCAAAATGACAAAATGAGCTTTATTCCAAACTAGCATCATAGCCCGGCGTTGCCCGTGCAACTCAGAACATTTTAGTAGTAGGAGAAGATGCCACTTTTTATTTTTTTGTTTGAAAAAACACATTTTTTTTTTAAAAAATTTCTTTGTTTCAAAATTACGGGGAAACATATTCTCATTTTTGTTGATCAAATGAATTTTTAAAACGTCGAATAAAAATTAAATATAAAGGCTCATTTTTTTTTTATAAAAAATATTTTAGTCGCGTTTGAGACGTGTGATTTGATTTCTGTGACGTAAAACGTCGAATAAAAATTAAATATAAAGGCTCGTTTTTTTTTTAATAAAAAATATTTTAGTCGCGTTTGACACGTGTGATTTAATTTCCCTGGCGTAATTCTGCAATCATCTTAGATCATAGATGTTTTACGGAAAAAATATAAACAATCTGTTCTATTGGCAAAAAAGTGCGAAAGAGAAAGTTGCTGAACTTAAACTCACAAAGTATGCGCCGACATGGTTTCCCTGAAGATATGTATCCATAGAAAATTTGAATGGCGTAGCTTAAAAAATGTAGGCTTGCATAGGGAACAGTCACACACAGACTTACAGATTGCCTTTTATATATATAAATTACGTATCTATAAACAAACAGTAGTGTTGCCAACTATGAAAAACGCTCACAAATCATTCAAAAAGATTAACAGAAAATTTTTTAGCTTTAGAATTCCTTCATATGTACTGCAATGTCACGAGATGTTAAAATGAAGGGAATTTAACCGTGTACTTTGAACTTATTATTATGTATGTTAGTCTGTTTGAGTATTGTGTCCATAAGAAAAGGTGAGAATGAGAAAAACAATTTATTACACCTAAAACAGGAAACAGACAATAACAATTTCCTCGAAAACTATTATGGACATTGTCAGATCTAAAGAAAACCCCGATGCATACCAAAAATAAAGAAAATACCTAAAAATTTGCCAAAATTGTTCCTCATTGTATATATATATATATATATATATATATATATATATATATGAGCAACTTTTTATATACCCCCATGCATAAAGACAATATATGCCTGTGTACACTGAACTCCCAAGCAAGGTGGTATATTTTCTTTTCATACGTCTTAAAAAATATTTCACATATATATATATCCATATATACCGGCATACCTCATTCGGATTATTTATACTAATCTATACACATATAGGTTGAATGATCAGTACATGAATATATAATCAGTTCAAGAATGCACAATTGACTGCATCCAAGATTAACACAACCCACATATAATCAGGTGTTCTCACATGATGGAAAAAATATACATAATTAGGTTCATTCTTATACATGAAATACACTTATACTTAGGTGCCCCCTTATACACACAATAATACATACAATAATATGTATAAAAACATACACAAAATTCTATAGAAGCATGCACAAAATCAGATGCACCCATATATATATATATGAGAAATATATCTCACCTTACACTTAGGTGCACCATTATACACGTGAAATATTCATGTCGAAGTCATTATAGTGAACTCATTTACAATTACATAGTTCATTATAGGATATTTCTTTTAAAACTTCGTACACCATTAATATAAAGTCATTGTGTACTTAGATTGGCATGTCAACCCATTTTATGTTAGGTCCTTATCCTCAATACTTTGGTCAGTAAAATCCTCTAACGAATGATCCACCCATATGTAAAAGAGCTGGCAGGTGTGTCAGAAAGATTTTAAGTGTTAGACAGTTTAAATTTATTTTTATGGCGGCATTTGAAAAATATTTCATTTCTCTTATTTAATAATTGGCTAGATTCTCTGAATTTGATAATTCTAATCTTTTCGTCTAAGCAAAAATTGCATCTGCTTCTAAAACTATTGGTGGTTTGAGATTTCTCTATAATCTTCCATTCACTCTGAGGGGAAAGATTTCTGTCTTTTAATTCCCAGAAATGTTTAGAGTGAGCAGTTTGATGTTTTTGGTGGGTTTATATATATATATATATATATATATATATATATATATAGTCATCCGCAGAGCTTTGGCGTTCACTATTTGCCCATAGATGTGACCCTAACAGGTGGTACCACCCCTGGTCAGAAATTAAGCGGTGGTTCTATGCTCTTCAAAACTTCCCATTTAGAAGTTTTCCTCTTGAATCTATGTTCTCCTCATATCCAGGATGACTGATGTTAAAACATCATCGAAGTTGTGATTGCTTTTAGTAAATCAGAGAAATGTTTGAAAACAGAAAACAAAAACAGAAAAAAAATCACATCGTTAAAGTATAAAAAGGTTGCTGTCCTTTGTTTGCGTTTAAGAAACTTCAAGCATTTGCATCAATAATATTAAGCACTTGTTCTCTTATACATCTTAGGAAGGATGGTAGAGAATATTCAATCGAATATTTAATATAAAACATCGATACAAGTATAAAATAAAAAGTTCAAGGATAATTTCTGCAAGATTTAAATAGTTTGCATACAATATTCTAAAATAAATGTCATTTTTTCGTCAGCGATCTTAAATTTTATCAGAAAATTAATATTCTGGAAAAATATCAATTGCATTTCTCAGAGGTATTTCAAAATATTTTTAAAGATAGGTGTGTGCTGTTCATGCATAGCGGTTTATAATGTGAAATTAACGTGCTAAATTCGATTTCATTTGTTACATTATTTTCGCGTTAATTTTCTTTGAAAACATTTGAATCCATCACTTCTCTCCTTCAGTTAAATGGTAAATAGCATGGTAAGCTTGACTCATCAGTATTGGTTGCTAACCAGTCTAGAAAAAAGGATAACACAGGAAAACCAAATTCAAAACTACTTGTGCACAGACCTAGCAAACCAATTCCTAGAATATGTAATAGTTATAGAAAAAAACACAGCAGTAATGTCTAGAGTATCGGTGTTATAAACTCATAATTTCAAGTTGGAGGGTACGAAACTTGAATTAGGTAAGTGAAAAATGTCAGCAAACACTTTTATTTCTGGATTCATTTATACATTAAATTTGCGACAAACATTTCGTTTTTGAAAGACCTTTAAATGTTTGGTATCTTCTCCAGATTCGAGACAGAAACGTAGCAAAATGTAGACGTTGTTTTATAAAACAGATTGGAGAGCCATCGTCTTCAATATCATAGATTTTATTTTATTTTTTTTTTTGTCATACTCAGAACTCGTGAAAAAATAGGCTGATAAGAGAGAAGCCGTTGTGATTCAAAGTACTTTGTCTTTGACACGAAAAAGATGATCAGGTTTCAGGGTTTTGCGCTGGTTTGGCGAAAAATAACCGGCATTGCAATCATTAATACAAGCTGTATTCGTGCGCTCAGTTTTAAAATAGGCTACAGAAAAAAGATATTAATAGACAACACACACACACACACACACACACACACACACACACACACACATATATATATATATATATATATATATATATATATAAAAAGTATTAGGACAAGAATTAGTTTAACTTTTAGGAGGCATATTGACAGAAAATAAACAATTTATTTAAAGTAATTTTATAAAATTAATATTTAGTATAATAGCCTTTTGTTTTGATTACACTCTTCATTCTGTCAGGCATTGACATCACAAGCTTCTTCAATGTAAATTATGGTATCTCATGCAAAGCAGTAACTTATCAAATTTTTATCCAAAATATCCCACAGATATTCAACAGAGTAGTTTCAAAATAAATTGCTTCATGGAAAATAGGAAAAATTAAATATAACTTCTTTTTAAAATATTTCATTTATACCTAGTTTTAAATAATCAATATTTATTAGCAATTTATTTGGCTTTTCCCCCGTATTTAAATTTCACTGAGGTTTTTAGGAAAATCACCCCTGTCCTAATACATTTGCACATTACCGATAGTGTGCAAAAGTCTTAGGACAGGGTGATTTTAATCTTTATTTTGATTACTCATAAAAGATAAAATAGTTCTTGTCCTAATACTTTTGCACAGTACTATATATATACGTGAGTGTGTGTGTATATATATATATATATATATATATATATATATATATATATATATAAACATCGTGATTGAAAAGTAACACCCTCTGTATTTTATGTATTAGTGGCCAACCAGGAGACCCGACTTCGCACCCTGTCATTTTTTCTTCTTCTTCTATGTACCTTGTTCTTTCAGGACGTAGGCGATCATGACCTTCCACGTCACCCTATCCCTGGTGTCTCTTAACATGCTTTCTCTTGTATCATCTTGCAGCCCCTGTTCTGTCATCCACCTGTTCAGGCCCTTCAAATATGTTATCCGATATTTTTTTCTTTATGCAAGTCTACTATACTAAATCAAAACTTTTAAAGAACTTGAAGGGTGAATTCAAGAATTTATATCTTTCATACCACAAGAGTTTCTTGGGAAATGAGTTGACACGATCCCTGGGCAGATTGAGAAACTAATAACCGTATCGGTCGGATTTTAAGTAATATCTCATGCTAAAAGTTTTCCTATGATATCTGTTTCTTGTAAAAATTATAGTTAATAAATCAATGAAAATTCTTTTAAAAGTTGAAGTTATTTTTCAGTCACCCTATATATATATATATATATATATGTATATATAGGGTGACTGAAAAATATATATATATATATAGGCAGGATTTTATGTACACATCAGGCGAGTCCATTCCTATGTGTGAAAAGTGGTGATCCCCACAGAAGTATTTCAAACGAAATTAATAAACGAAAGACAAGAAAGAGAATGAACAAAAGTAAAATGCTTTGCAATGAAAAGAAAGGCATTACTGACAAAAATTAAAATTTTAACTTTTAATTTTTGTCCGTCTTGTAAAGTAAAAGAGGCAAGAAAGAAATACAGCAAAGTGAAATTTTTAAAAAGATTTATGAAACCTGAAAGAATTAGAAAACCTGAAACCTGAAAGAATTAGAAAACCTGAAACCTGAAAGAATTAGAAAACCTGAAACCTGAAAGATTTAGAAAACCTGAAACCTGAAAGAATTAGAAAACCTGAAACCTGAAAGAATTAGAAAAAGAAAATTGATAAGATAATCGGAAATATAACACGAAAGAAAGAAAAACTTATTTTTGTAAAACAGCGTCTGAGAAGATAATTCCAGATTCTGTTTCCGATCCAGTATTTTACCATTCCGTCCGTACTTCGCAAATTATTTGTGAACCGATATAAATTGAACGATTCCTGTGATTGTGTGGCTGTTTAGATCTAATAGCATCACTCACAGAAGAATTTGAAAAGCGTTTGAATCATGTTAAAGTCTTGATTACGAATGCTGATTTTCTAACTCTGCGGGTTTGGTTTGGTTTTGTTTTTTACATATAGAATATTTAGTGAAATAATTAAAAACAATAAGTATGAAATACATGAATCTGTTTCTAATCATCTTCCGTTGTTATATTATAGCATCATTGCTAAATAATCGCTTCTCGAACGTTCGTGGAAAGACCAAATAGTTGTGGCGTGTCGTAAGATTTTTATAAATTCATGAAAGAAATAGCATTATTAAAGTGTTGGTTTTGCAAAAATATTTTACATTTTTACTTTATGGGTCATTGTTTAATATATATATATATATATATATATATATATATATATATATATATATATATATATCGGATTAATACATGATATATTAGACGCTAAAAGTCTGCCTCCTTCTACCGAGCGCCCATTGCTCAGAGGTAGAATTGCTGACTGATGCTTATTTGGTCGTGTTTCAATGTATAAAAGCTATCGATTGTCCATCCGTATTGATGAGCTGTGATAAAGCTGTCTACGGATGATTATAATTTAACTAACATTGTACATCAAAACACAGATATTAGACGCATAAATATTTTAGACGCACTACATATCAGAAGTAAAAAGCCTCTTATCAATCGCATAGCTTACCAAGTTTAGGACATGAACTTAGTTGTGTTTAGAGGGTTTATTTGAAATATAATTGAGGTAAATAATTATTTGCCTTTGAGTAATTTGATTATTTACATAATTAATTCCTTTGAAGTTCAATTACTCTAACGTATTTTTACGGCATTTAAAATCATTAACAACCAAGTATTCCATATAATTCACACATCTAAGTGAGCACATATGTTCGTGTGCATGTTGTTTACATTATTACTGCCTTTGAATTTAAAAAAAATCTTCATAACGTTTATTTATTTTCTTCTAAATTTTGTAACATTTTTCCTGCTACATGGTAAAATTTTAAAATTCTTCATAACGATTATTTATTTTCTTTTAAGATGTTGTAACACTTTTTCTGATACAAGGTAATAATTGATTTTTAAACTGCAATATAGTCCCAGATGATGAACGATGACGTTTTGGAAATTTTTCATACAAATATAATTCGGAAATAAAAAGTCTAATCAGAAAATATGAAAAAATTCATAAGAAAATCTATACGACTCTGTTGTCTCTATCGTTTAACACAACTTGTTTAATATATATATATATATATATATATATATTGTAATAGTTGTTGCAATGGTTTATAAATTCATAGTATCACTACACAAAAATTTTTGCGTTTCGAATTAACCTTGTTTTTGGTTGCCTCTCTTTGTGTGGTGATACTATGAATTTATAAACCATTGTAACAACTATTACAATATAACGCTCTGCGTTTGTATCGAGCACTCTTTATAAAAGTAAATGCATGAACAACAGGTTAAAAACCTACGAGATTTACAACTTTGTTACAATATATATATATATATATATATATATATATATATATATATATAAGATTTTAAAAAACTCGTCTTTAAAGAATCTCTGTAGAACCTAGTTAAACTGAAACATGTTAGAGTAAAGACACATTTTTCCTCTTGTTATTTGTCTATTTTATTCATATATATATATATATATATATATATATCCATAAAATAGACAAATAACAAGAGGAAATATGTGTCTTTACTCTAACATGTTTCAGTTTAACTAGGTTCTACAGAGATTCTTTAAAGACGAGTTTTTTTAAAATCTTATTAAAAAATCCAAGAGACAGTATGTTGATTGACATATGGTTTCATTGATAATTATGTTTTACGTGTGATAAAGCAATGGATGAATATTAGATGTAGAACAAAAATTTGTGTCTCATTAAGTGTGTGTGCCATGAGTAATAAAAACATTAGAAGTTCATTATGAATGAAAATATATGTAAGCGAAAATAACACCTGTCAAGAGTAATGTAAACTATAGATGAATTAACTGTGTGTATGCGTCGGTAACGTTAGTATGTGTGAATGACAGCCACGAAATACATTTCCTTTCAAAATATGTAGCAAGTATTGTATACAAATGTCAAGTGAGGGAACGATTTTTTTCTTTAAATAAAATTAGAGAATCATGTATGAATGTATGTGTATGAGAGAAATACTCTGCGAATATATGCGTTTATTAATCTGTAAATTTAATATGCGAAATAACGTATACACGTGTCAAATAATGGAACGAATTTCTATTCTGAATAACGTGAAAAATCATGTATGAATGTATGCGTAGGAAAGAAAGTTGTATGAATGAGTGTTTATGAGTCTATAATCGTAAAAGCAAAATATATTTCCTTTTAAAATTTTAGCTAAAATAATGTATAAAAAAGTGTATGCGAACTTTTTATGAATAAATAAATTTTAAAAAATAATATTAACTTTTAAAATCTTTTAATGAAATAAGAAAATACTAAATATCTGTGTATAAAAATATTAAAATAACATAATTATTTAATAATATATAAATAAGAAACATAGGTAAATGTTAGTTTTAGGTGCCGACGGCTTTTACCCCTTCAAATTTAACTAAAATAGCATTATTTCTGGATTTTAAAGACTTTAAATATATACAAGATATCGCCCGTCATCATCAATTTCATCAAACAGTGTATGTCTATATGGAAAACAACCCTTTACCTCAATCATATAAATGGAACCTATAATTCTGATGAAATAAACATCAAAAGAGGTATATTTCAAGGTGATTCTTTATCTCCCTTACTATTCTGCATATCATTAATAGCACTAACCAGTCAACTTAATAAGACAGAATGTGGTTATAAAATAGGCCAAAAGAAAATAAGCCATCTATTTTACATGGATGACTTAAAGTTATATGCTAAGAATGATAATGAACTGGAAGGTCTTCTGCAAACTGTAAAATGCTTCAGCGAAGACATTGGAATGAAATTTAATTTGAATAAATGTGCTAAAGCTACAGTTTTACGTGGATCAATACAAGAAACTTCCTCAATTAGCCTAGACCCTGCTGTAACAATAAAAGAATTGAAACCAGAAGAAGCTTATAAATACCTAGGTGTAAATGAGAGCGAAAACATTCACCTTAAAAAAATGAAAGAAATAGTGCGTAAAGAGTACTATAGAAGGCTACGAATGATATTAAAAACTGAATTAAATTCACAGAATAGAGTTATGGCCATTAATAGCCTTGCAATCCCAGTTGTCCAATATAGCTTTAACATCTTAAACTGGACTCTAAACGACATCAGGCGAATGGATGCTAAAACAAGAAAGCTTCTTTCTAAGCATAAGATGCATCATCCAAAGGCTGATGTAGACCGTCTATACATACCGCGTAAAGAAGGTGGAAGAGGTCTTATTCAGCTGGAATTGTCATACAAGTCAACAACTATTGGCTTACTAACATACATAGAAACAACAAAGGATTGGACGATACAATTAGTAAGGCAACATGAAGAAAGAAAGAAAAAATATTCAATAATAAAAGAAGGCAGTAAATACAAACAAGATTTACAGTTAGTAGATTCTGTAGAAAAGCAAAACAGATGCCAAGAACCAACTATTGCGGCAAAAAATATGAACATGAAAGCCAAAGATAAAGCTCTTGAACAGATGAAACAGCGCTGGCAAGACAAACCTCTGCATGGCCAATATCCAGTACGTGCCAATAAATCCAATGTTGACAAAGTTAATACTCATCGATGGTTACGTGCATCTGGATTAATGTCTGAAACTGAAGGCTTTATTCTTGCAGCACAAGACCAAAGTCTTTTCACGAGAAACTTTCAGGCAAATATTATGCATAATAATATGGATAAAAAAATGCAGGTTTTTGATAAACACCAAGAAACAATAGACCACCTAATCTCAGGCTGTTCTGTGCTTGCCCCAAACGAATATAAAAATCGCCACGATAGAGTTGGGCAATATTTACATTGGGCAATGTGCAAACATTATGGAAAATCTGTAAACAAACACTGGTATGAACATCACCTATCACCGGTTACAGAAATAGAAGATGTAACCATTCTATGGGATTACACCATCTACACAGACAGAAAAATTGAAGCAAACAGGCCAGACATTATTGTTAAAAACCAGAAGGAGAAAACTTGTCTATTAATTGATATGGCTTGTCCAGCGGATTGTAACATAGCAATCAAGGAATTTGAAAAACTGTCAAAATATAAAGATCTGGAAATTGAAATAGAAAAAATGTGGAAATTGAAAACAAGAGTTGTGCCAGTGATAGTAGGTGCACTTGGAATGATAAAAAATGGAACAAAACAACACATTGAAAGAATCCCTGGAAACCCCAGCTTAAGAGATATACAAAAAATTGTCTTATTAAGTACAGCCCACACACTAAGGAAAACTTTATCTATGTAATGCTGGGGATGATAGGGAAGATAGAAAAACATGAAATGGAGCCATAACAACACGCCTCAACTTGCCTTAGGTCTCCCCGCAGACTTGGTTGGTAGTGAGACCAAAGCAGAAATCGAAATATGATGAAAAATGACATAATAATAATAATAATAATAATAATAATAATAATAATAATAATAATAATAATAATAAGGAATTATAAATATATATAATAACAGCGGGAAAAATTTAGTTAACAATTGGTAACATAGAAAAATGAGGAGAAAACATAATTAAATTAATTATGGAATCTACTACATATAAAGAAAACTATATTACAGTGTTAAGAATACAAGGAACTAACATTAACTGATTTATTAATATCTATTGATATTTTGGATTCATGAAGTATATATTTTTGAAAAAATGTGAAAGTAATGTAATATTTTAATCGCGTGTTTAGGGTTGATATTAACTGTTTTCAAAGTACTTCCTCCTTAAAAGGTTATGTTCTTTTTAATAAAACTAGCATTTGAGTAATCAAAGTTGTGTCCTGCGTTATTTCGTCGTAATAACAGAGAGTTGGAACGTATATCCAAACGTAAGTCTTTTTTATGTTCGTAGATCCGTATATTTATATTTTGTGATGTTCCCCCAATATATAAGTTATTGCAATGTAGAAACTGTATTTTGAAATCACGGCATTTAAATTGATGTTTGATATCACCAACAGTCCTGGAGGTGGTTGTAACTAATCTATTTTTTGGGGTTAGTTAATTTGTTTGAGAGATCTTTCTTTGATATCTTAATAATACGATAGATTAGATAAATAGATCAAAGGTTTACCGTAAACCTACCAACAAAAACGACCTTGTTAATTTCTATTCCAACCACAACCGAAAAATTAAAACTGGTTTAATTATAGGTTTCTACCTTATAGCCATCACATTGTGCAGCCCTAATTATTTATCTGAAGAAGAGAGATATAGAATAATCCATTAAACTTCTCTACTAACCAAACTATTTCATCCTTAACACCAAAAATCATGCTTTTAAATTGCACAAAAAAATGCCCTCACAAAATCACACAAATTTCATAAGATTACCTTCCAACAACTTTTCATATGACCTCTCAAACTAATTAGATATCGAAATTTATTTATTTATTTATGAAAAATATTTTGAAATCAGTTGATCTGAAGAAGCTTATTAAAGTGAAACATGTTACATTAAAGACACTTTTAACCTACTTGTTCTTTACTTATTCTACTCATCTTGTCGGATTCTCATCCAGATATCAACTCATTTTTTTTTAATCATATCACCCAAAGCAAGGCGGTAACGCCACTGATGTGCAGGGGGCTACATAAGAGTGAGAAGATTATAAAAAAGAAAACCGGAAACCGCATCCTAAACAGGAAACAAGGGATGAGCCTCTTCACCTGTTCAATAGATGTGGGTGGAGTGTGAACCGGGCGATAGTTTAGTCTATCTGCTTCAATTGAAAAAAACAAAACAAAATTGATTGTTTAATTACTTAGTTTCTGGTCATAATAAGATTAGACCAGTGCCCATTTTATTAAAAAATGTTCAATACAATTATATTGTAGAACTTTTGAGTATTTTCCATTCGTAAACGAAACCTATATATGTAATGTGATAAAATATAGTCTCAAAGCATTGCTATAATTATTGATTAATATGCTCAAATCAAGGATAAAGCTTATGTAAATGGAAAAACGCAGTCTTCAGGCGATGTGCCACATGGCCTGAAAATTTCCTTAAGCATTTAGCAATCTGTCACATCTTGATGTTGATTTCAATGTTCACTATTATATATATATATATATATATATATATATATATATATATATATGTTTTCTCATTTATATGTGCGTGTTCGTGTATACAGGTACACGTATGTATATTTTTTTATATAGATACTTACACACACGCATATATATATATATATATTTCTAAGAAAGCAAACGAGTTGCTGTAGACGCTATGTGGATACTTGATGTTAACAATTATTTTTCTGTTCGTTTTCTTTTTATTTCTATTTCTTTTGTTTTTTCTCTTCTTTCCATTTATCAATTGTCTACTTTTTCTATCTTTGTTTTTTTTTTTTTTGAATGAGTAAGGAATTATTTTGTAAATTGCAGTTACAAGTGTCTATTCAAATATGCACATGTGAGCCTCTGTCTATAAAATTTCTTTCGGGTGGATATTGTGAAGATTAATTGTTCTTTCGGGTGGATATTGTGAAGATTAATTGTTGTATCATTTGAGTCTGACGAGCCGCAAAGTCAGAATTATGCGGTGAAATATGTATAACTCATGAAATTTTAGTATATCTAAAGATTTTTCTAAATTATATATATATATATATATATGTGTGTGTGTGTGTGTGTGTGTGTGTGTGTGTGTGTAGAGAGAGAGAGAGAGAGACAGAGCGAGAAAGAGACCGAGAGAAAGAGAGAGCGACGAAAGGAAAAAAAGAGTAAGATTGAGAGAAAAAGGAGACGAACACAGAGTAAGATTCTTGCAAGTCTAGACAGATTGAGTTAAAAGCAGATACGTATGAAGTGGTTTCTCATTAAAAAAAATAAAAGGCAAAAAGATGGGTATTCTGTATCTAAAAAATGAAGTGAGCCTTTTTATCTCTGAATAGAAAATGTTTTACAGGAACAATAATGAGAGGGAATTTGAACAACGAGTGAATTCGGTAAAGAAAGGAAAATGAAAGAAAAAAAAGCCAGCATTACATATGCAAAGAAATAGATGAAAATAGATAAATTGATAGATAAATCTGATATAAAAGAAATAAAGTATGTAGGCCAAGAAAATTAGATAAAAGGAAATACGTAGAGCGAAAAAAATAACAAAGAAAGAAATTAGCAGAAATAGATATAAAGACTTATGAAATTTGATATGGAAAGAAAGAAAGAGACACATAGGAAAGGACGAAGACAAAAAATAAACAAATAAAAGAAGGAAGAGTTGAAGAAGAAAGAAACATAGATGAAAGACAGAACAATCCAAGCTGATGAAGTCTGTAAAACATAGAAAAGAGGTGATGTAAACAGACGATGAGAAGGATGAGAAAATGATGTAAGAATAAAAGAGAGCGCAAAAAAAGATTAGAAAAGGCCTCAAGGAGAAAATAGAAAGGAAGATGGGATCTTAGTGCCGTGGAACTCAGCAAAGTGTTGAGAGAATTAAAAGACAACACTCTGACAGAAGCACAGAGAGAAATCCGTTTTTCTTCCTCTTGCAACGTCTCTTTCAGCGCTATCTTACCTCGTAATTTGACTCACTTCCGGCTTCGAAGTCAACGCTTAACTTCCGCCATGACTAGCCTATGTCCTGTTTCCCAAAACTTTCGACTGCACAATACCCATAAATCTCTCCCAATCTCTCTTTTTCCCCTCTTTCCAGGATTTTAACCCCCACCCTTCTTGACTTCAATTTCTCTTTCAGTGTTTTGTTCTGTTCCTGTCCGACTGTTTTAAGGAAAAACTGACGGGCGCTGGTCGCTGTTATCGATGAGAGCATGTAATCCGATTTTTGTACCAGTCTATCGGTTGTTATAATCCCATTCTCTTCTGTTAAAGTGCAGTTGGGTGGATGAAATGGACACGGAGATTATGGCGGCTCATGTAGTAAAGCTGTTAACTATGTTATTTTTTTTCCTTTTTACAGAACGACAGGCCAATTTTCATTCTACTCTTTTCGAAGATCTCGCCAAGTTCCTTGTCTCATATTTTCGTTTTCGTAAAATCAGAAGTATTCAAGATAGAAAAAAAGTATTTCCCTTGATAAAGCTATCGACCACCGTTCCTATTACCACTGTTACTATATCTGTCATTGGTACAAACAGTGTATTTATTTTTAATACTATTAGGCTTAATTTTTCTCCTAATATTGGCAATACAATACGCAAGAGATAAGTAAAAGAATATTTTAGCAATTGATACAAATAGTAGATATCGCCACTAGAGCTCTGTGAACAAAAACTACTACAGTAAATTTAATAGCATTAATATCACGGCTAACATCAACATGACTGCTTTTGTCCCTGTGATATCCACTAATTATCTACTGAAACACTACTAAAATTAATAATGCCGCCATTGACTCCACTACCATTACTACCAGGGCCGTAGCTGATGTTAAAAAAACACCGGGCACAGAAAAAATTGCTCGGATTTATTAGTTGACAATATGATGACGTCATCAGTGTCATCCGTTTCCAGAAACTATGGTTTTTGCCGATTTTTTCGGCTATTCCAATGGAAATTAGGTACAGAACGCGAACGAAAGCAGGAAATCGGGTCTTTTCTCCCAAAATTAATAAAGAAACAAACAGATTTTTACTGCGTTTATTCGGATGTTTTCTTCGTTTTTCTTTCTTTCTTTCTTTCTTTCTTTCTTTCTTTCTTTCTTCGTGAAGTGTTTAGTTTGATTTCTGAAGAAGACATTTTTCCTTGCCCGGATTTTCACTATGATTGCACGGATCGGCCCGGACCCGTGCCCGGTGTGCCCGTAGTCAGATACGGCCATGAACGTCACCACTATAATAATTATCAAAAGATCTACTAAGGCAGGGAGCTTAAGGTTTACTTCTTGATAGCCAAACTGTCTAAAGAATATTTGCTGTCACGTCTTAAACAGTTATGCGTAATAAGGCTATGATCCTCTCTCTCTCTCTCTCTCTCTCTCTAATATCTAATATATATATATATATATATATATATATATATATATATATATATCCACAGAGACGGACACAGTGACAAATAGAGATAGAAAAGATAGAAAAACTATTTTTTTTATTTCTTCTGACACCACAACTGATATAGGGAGCATAACAACGTATAGACCACACTTTCATCGACTAAAAGAAAAGTTATACACATTCTGTAGGACGGTGAATTATCCTACATAGGGTTAAAAAGGTCCACATTCTATCAGAGAACAGATTTTATTTATTAAGTTTCTGGAATTTGATTGAGGTAATTCCCAATGTTTAAAAACAGAATGTTTACTCAAACACGTGCATCCGTAAAATAACATTTAGAGTTAAAAGAAATAATGTCAGATTAAAAATAAAACACATTAATTGCTTTTACACACGCACACAGTCATATATATATATATATATATTAATCGTAACACCTAGAGCAAGGCGGTAAAGCCACTGATGTGCAGGGGGCTACATGAGAGTTAAAATATTAGATAGTAGGAGAGTAAAGAGAAAGACAAACCAGTTAGAAAGGAGCAAGAGAAACGAAGGAATATCACTCGCATTTACCTAGGAGTATAACTTGCTTTTATTTTCTAACAAAATAAGGATAATAGGTAAATTCTGGATGAGCTGTGCTAATCTTTTAATTTTAAAAATTGGTCACAATTACGTGGTCACACAAAATAATTTCAGAAAAATGAAAAAGGGTTTTAAAAAATAGAAATGATTCAAAACATTTTATTAAATTCCTATACAAAGGAGACAGTTACATGCTTATAAAATATATAAGAAGAAAATTAAAATAAATTATATTTTTGGAAATTGTACGTTTTTGAAATTCCATAAAACTGATATGACGATATTAAAATACTTAGGAACCATAAAATGTTGGGCATGTTCATATGTTTGTAATCTTATGTTCTGAATCTTATAAGGTATGAATGACAAATGAACATTTTTAAAAAGTTAGAAGTTATAAGGTTAACTATTGTTATCATTGGTATCATTGAGCATTATTACCTATGATTTTTTTCGGTTTTTAAAAACAAATATTCAGTACACATATTCTTCAGCTGACACGATAAAACTTGCAGATTGATATAAAAATTATCTCAGGACGAAACTGATATACAATACTGTGCAAAAGTATTAAGGAAAGAACTATTTTATTTTTCATAAGGCATCAAAATAAATCGTAAAATCACCCCTGTCCTAACACATTTGCACCACCAGTAGCGTGCAAATGTTTTAAGACATTCAAATTCAAATACAGGGTGAAAAGCCAAGTACACTGATAATAAATATTGATTATTTAAAACTAGGTGTAAAAGAAATGTATTAAAAAGTAGTTATACTGAATTTTTCCTATTTTCTATTAAACAAGTTATTTTGAAAATACTCATTATTCTATTATCCTTGGATATGACTGATATTTTTTTATTTCCCCCTCTCGAATTGATAAATCTAATGTTACTTTGCAAGACACACTTTGGGAACAAATACAAGCTGCTTGGCAGGAGATATCATCAGATACATTAAAGAAGCTTGTGATGTCAACAACAACTGATAGAATGAAGGCTGTGATGAAAGCAAAAGGCTATTATACTAAATATTCAATTTATTTTGTAACAAGTATTTTTTATGTATTAAAGCATTTGTTGAGTAAATCAAATAAATTACTTTAATTAAATTGTTTATTTTCTGTCAATATGACACATAAAAGATAAAATGCTTCTTTGTCCTAATACTTTTGCACAGTACTATGTACGCATCACTCATTCCGTAATGAATTAGATCACTCTGGCTATTGGGCGTGTATAATGATGTATACGCTAAAAAGTCCGCCTTCTTCTGCCGAGCGCCCATAGCCCAGAGGTAGAATCGCCGACTGACGCCAATTTGGGCAGGTTACAATCCTGTGTTAAAGGTAATTGGAGTCTAACCGTACTGATCAGCTGTGATACAGCGAAACAGATCTGTCTGCAAATGACTATATATATATATATATATATATATATATATATATATATATATATATATATATATATATGCTAGGTGCGATTGGTAAATTGTCGCACTTATGTCAAAGCTAATGGCTATTATACTAAATATTCAATTTATTTTGTACCAAGTATTTTTCTTGTTGAAGCATTTGTTGATTAAATCAAATAAAATTACTTTATTAAAGGGTTTATTTTCTGTCAATATGCCTCATAAAAGATAAAATAGTTCTTGTTTTAATACCTTTGCACAGTAGTGTTTATCTTAACATTTGACATAGAATTAGTTGAGAAATAAAGCCTAACATGTTTCTTTCGGTTCCTTCTTCATCATCTTTGAATGGCGATCATCTTTGTTTGACGGGATACTATTTATTAACTACAGTCTGTCAACAGGTTTAACGTGGAGGAGGAAAAAAAACTACAAAATGTTTGTGATGAATAAAACATAAAATACTACAAAGATATGTCTGAAATCTGGAAATGGAGATTTATAGATTATGTAGAATTGTGAAGTGAACATTCACTGGAAATGCCTTTGCAAATAGTTATAAAATAGCAGTTTTCATCGTCATTATACCAATCACTAATCTAAGAATTCAACACGTAGGAAATGATATTTGAATGCTAAGTATAATATAAACTGATATTTCATTTCTATGTTTAAATTATCATTTTAATGTGATTCTTATGGAAGTCAATGATTACAGATCTCAAAATAAAATCCCTGATTTCTTCTTCTTCTATGTGCCCTGTCCCTTCAGGACGTAGGCGATCATGGATCTCCACGTCTCTCTATCCCTTGTGGCTCTTAGTATGTTTGCTCCTGTTGCTCCTGGCAACCCCCGTTCCGTCATCCACCTGATCAGACCCTGCAAATATGTTATCCGCTGCCTTCCTCTGTCTCTCCTTCCTTCTATCTGTCCAGTCAGTATCAGGTTCTCCAGGCTCTCCTACCTCATTGCATGTCCCAGGAACTTCAGTTGTCTCTTCCTGATGCTCAGCGTCAATTTCCTTTTTGTTGCCATTCTTTCTAACACTTCGTCGTTGCTTGTATGCTCAGTCCACGATATCCGTAGCATCCTTCTGTAGAAACACATTTCGGCCGCTTCCAGTTTTGTCCTCATTTTCGACGATATTGTCCAGCATTCACAGCCGTATTGAAGAACTGACATCACGTAGCAGTCTAGCACTCTTTTCTTCGTTTCTATTGAGATCTTCCTGTGTGTTAGTATTTTGCTCATCTTCTGGAACGCGTCCTTTGCCATGCCAATTCGCCTTCGGATCTCCGTGTCGCACTTTCCATCTCCTGTTAGAACACTTCCTAGGTACTTAAATTCTTGGACTTGTTTGATTCTGTTATCCCTCCCCCCCCCCACCTGTATTTGGCATTTTGGGTTGTATCTTTTGCTGATGACCATGCACTCAGTTTTCTTAAAGTTTATTTGTAGTCCCTTCTTGTCACTCTCCACTGCTACTTTCTTTATGAGATCTTGCAGTTTCCTTTCCGTGTCCGCAATCAGTACTGTATCGTCCGCGTATCTTATGTTGTTCAGGTTGTGGCCTCCAATAACAAATCCTGGTGTGTCATCTATCCCTGACTTACCATATTGATAAAGTTTTTGATAAACTTTTCAATGCATGTATTATATAATTATTATATATAAAAGAAAATATATTTAAAACATAATGGATTTATTATTAATTTGTCATTTTTATTACGTGAAAGTTTATATTTAGTGGACACTCGTGTTTGAAATATTTTATATTAAGCAGTGTCAATTAAATCTATCGCGTTCTCAATCGAAAAGAAGTAAACAGTCCTCTCTTGTAGTATTTCAACCTGCGTCCTCTTTTTTTGGAGAAACTACATTTTGATCCAGAAAGAAAGTTGAACAAGAACGTAACTCTTCCCTCAAATGGAAGTTCGAAACTTATTGGGTTGTGATGTTCTCTGTGGCCGATTGGTCAGAATATCACCAGATCAAATGTTGGTGTTGGTTTCACTTGTAAAAGAAAACGCAGTTTCGAACTCTGTCGGAGAGCACATTTTTTTGCGCAGGTTTTCTCGAGTGCATAGGTTGATAAACACTGTTAAAAGAGACAGGCGTCTCTTTCATTCCTGGATATCCATAAGAACTAACGTATATATATATATATATATATATATATATATATATATATATATATGTGTGTGTGTGTGTGTGTGTGTGTGTGTGTGTGTGTGTGGGTGTGTGTGGACTCATTTTAATTAAAAAAATGCTTATAAATTTAGTTGTTTATTTCATGGGATACTCGTATTTGAATAGACAGTCCGTTCATTTATTACACAGGATATTTATTTTTGTATCCTGGCTTGAATTTTCAAGAAATCATATTAGAGAAATGGATGCCCCATGTCAAATTTTTTTTTAGTTAAGATTTCTCGATCACGCGCAAGCACACACACACACACACACACACACACACACACATATATATATATATATATATCGTTTAATTTTAATAATATTTAACGCCAAGAATGTTGATAATGTTCAGTGGTTTTACTGCTAAAATGTATTTTGCAAAACAGATTATTTTATTGTAAAGCGGGCGATATACAAAGGGCTTGTCTCTTTAACTGAGCAGATTCATGCTGACTTCGAAGTTTCGTGAGGACAGTGTTATGATGTTCTAACTTTTCTCGGCTATTTGCCTTTAGGTCCCGTTTTTTTTTAGGTTATATAAAACAATGTGTGATTTTTGTGGGAGTGATCTTGTATGATTGGTTAATTTTTGTGATTATTTTTCATTGTTCATTTTTCTTGCGCAGTTTCTATGATTAATTTTTATTTTATTCTCTTTTTAGTGTATGCATGAATGGGTGTTTGCTTAACTGTTTTATATTTGGCCGAGGTCTTTTGTTGTATTGACCTCTTTTTTGAAACAGCGGATACTCAAGTAAATTTATTTTAATATTTCTGATATAACAAATTGAGAATACTCAATTAAACTTGAATAAGCAACCGAGTAGAAAAAAAAACAATAGAAAATGTAATTTGGCTTAATACACCCTACAACAACAATATAAAAACAAAAACAAAAATAGTTCAACATAATAGGAAAAAATTCCCCAAACACAACACGACAAACTATTGAAAATCATCCAAAAATCAAAACAAACAAAAAACAGTCAAAATCAACTACAGCTGCATGGAGTTAAATAACCAAACACAACAAGAAAATACTTAATAAAATCAATAACAACATAAACCAAAAAGAGAATACGAACAAATGTAACAGCCGGAAATCTCACATAACAATAAATGCATGAACAACGCCAAAATATATAAAGTTACCATTACAAATGACACCGATACAGTCAATAATATTTACATCGGAGCAATAGGAACATCGTTTTAAGAAAAATCCAATAATCACGAAACAACATTCAATACAGAAAAATGCAAGAAAATAACACTATCAAAATATATATGGGACCAGAACAAAAATGAAAACATTACCAACAAAATTAAATGAAAAATAGTAAAAATAGCACCACCCCACAACAGTGATAGCGAAAGTTGTAAATGATGGCTGGAAAAGAAGCTTGTAGTAATTAGTTTTAAAAATTAACGTCAAATACTAAACAAAAGAAATGAGATTCTGGGAAAATGTACACATGTGAATAAATATCTACTCTGCTACACAAACAACAATAAATAAAAACAAAATCAAACAAAAAGAAAACATATAAACAATATAAAAAATAGTTTAGCAAATATATAAATATAAATATACAAATGTTCACGATAATAAACAGAAAATAATAAACGAATCAAAACATACAAATAATATAAATATGATAAATAAAAATATATACAAACATTTAATCACAACAAAAACATGAAGTAGCACAACAATCACAAAACGCAAATTAAAAAAACTCACATAATGCCCTCAAACCAAAGCATACACAGAAACACTCAACTATGACCCAAAGAAAAAAATCGTTATGTGACAAAACATAATAGCACATTAAGAAAAAGTCAAACCAATAAAAATGAAGTTTAACATCAAAAGAGCACAATCCAGTAGAAAAAAATTAAACAGCCATTCACAATTTCATAAGAAAGCAACGAAGATAAAAATTAAATAAACAACTGCCCAATAAATACATAAAAAGTAAACGAAAAGAAAAGGAAAACTAGACCAATCACAAACAAGACCAGTCCACAAAAATCTCACCATGTTATTTATAAACAAACAAAATCAGGACCTAACGGCAAATAACCCTGAAGAATGAGAGAATCATAAAGGTGTCTTCCCTAAACTTCGAAGCCGGCATGAATCTACTCAGTTAAACCCATTGTACTTATATATATATATATATATATATATATATATATATATATAAACATGCGTTACATTTACATTACTGTCATTGGAAAAAAGTTGAATCCATCTCTTCCATCCTTATCTCTGGATGATATAATTGGATAGAAACCTTTTTAGTTTTTATGGGACAAGATAACTAAGAGTAAGAGAACTTCAATTTAGAATATTTGCTGTCACGTCTTAAACAGTTATGCGTAATAAGGCTATTATTCTCTCTCTCTCTCTCTCTCTCTCTCTCTCTCTCTCTCTTTCTCTCTCTCTAATATCTAATATATATATATATATATATATATATATATATATATATATATATCCACAGAGATGGACACGGTGACAAATAGAGATAGAAAAGATTGGCAAAGAGAAAGCCGGAAACCACATCCTAAACAGGGAACAAGGGATGAGCCTCTTAACCTGTTCAATAGACGTGGCTGGAGTGTGAACCGGGCGATAGATCGATCTATCTACTCCAAATGAAAAAAAAAATAGGGGCAAGATGTGTTGAGGGAAGCAATAAGTAACATACATAAAAAATGTAAATGAACAGGAAAAAAATTAATAGGAAGTTTAAAAATTCATTCTTAAACACTACAAGTGATAGGGCGTTGTGTTTTGGGGGGATAGTGATGTTTCACGTCCTGAAAGAACACGACGTATAATTATTTTTCTTGGAATTTTCGGGATGAGGAGAGATAATTATTAAATTTGTTTGCACTATGTTTATTTTGTTGTTGTTATCAAAACGTTTCGACCCTTTTATATGTACGTTGTTGTCGACTCGGAACGACAAACCGGCGAGCCTTGTTCGAATTCCAGTTGAATTCGTTGCATTCACATTCGCACAAATACCATTGGGAAAGTTATTAATCCGTCTTTTCCCTCCAGTTATAGGTTACATAACAGGACAGGTTGGGTTCTATAGCCTTGGCTGGAAACCGGTCTACCGCAAAAAGTAATGGCAACATACTGCGGGATAATCTTCTGCCCTGTCAGTCAGGTCTCTTTCGAAACATGATCGCATAAGCGTGTATCATGTATGGCACTTAACTGACCGACTGATATGAATATATATATATATATATATATATATATATATATATATATATATATAGGTGAGTGAACACGTATGGCACTTAACTGACTGACCTTTTGTTGAGACAATAAAAAAGTGGACTGTAGCGGTGTTTCTGGCTTTTGAAAATATCGTAACTGCGCAGTATGTACTTGGAATCAGTAAGTAAGAAAAGGACATCAAGATAAGTATAGCTGAACGAGATCAATATAACACCGTTGATTAAATAAAGGATGAATTTTGAAATTGAATGCACTTAATGAAGGCCAGAAGATACAATAATGTAACGTTGTGATATTACCAATAAATATCAGAACGATAGTATTAATGTAAATCAAGTTAATAAGCAAAAGACAAACTTGCTTAATAAAAAAATATGTCATACTAAAAAGTAAACTTTCAGAATAGCTTCATGATAATTAAAAACGTAAGTCACTTATGTCAAAGTAATGTTAAATGTTATGGAGGATAAGTTATCTTTGAAGATAAATATCATGTGTTTAAATAAATTTAACCGGGATATTGTGATACGTCGATCTTAGAAAGAAAAGGATATGACAACTTTAAACAGCGCAAGAATTATGAGAAACAATGGATACATAATCGGAGATAAGCATTTCAAATAAATAACACAGCAAAACAAAGAATTATCATCAGTTGAACAAAACTATGAAAATTTGTTGACAGGATCTATTTCGATGCAAAAGTCTTCGGTAATTACCACTTACACTGGAACGATAAATTCTTGGCGTAAAGTGGCATATTCATTTTGTTTATAGTTGGTGCTAACGATTGGGATAAATTAGGGATGCCTTTGTTAATTGATTTCACAAAATGAAATATACAATAAAGGCAGTATGCATAAAAAGAAATCAATTCGAAATGTATTTAATTCTCCAGTAAGACATGAAGAACAGTGTAAACCGGGAATCACAGTACAAAGAGTTCATGTAAGTTATCAAAAATCCCCCACGACCGAATAAGCAATCCCCTACGCAAATAGGTTCAGTTTTCTTCAAGGGTCACACACACACACACAATACAAAAAAGATAAGCATTGAAATAAATACCCAGAAGACACAGTCAGTTTCATGCTCAATGCAATCGTCAGGCCTTTTATTACATTTTATAGATACGCTCTATCTATGATCTCAAGCGCTTTAATCGATAAATATTTAATTTCTTTTTAATCATTTCACCCCAAGCAAGGCATTTCACTGCCACTATTGCGCAAGGGGTTACATAGGGGAAGTTGATGAGAAAAGGTGGTTAGATATAGGAAATGTCAGAAGGACGGTGATAGACGAGTAGGGATACCGAGGATGAGGGTTGAGTAGATGGGAAGAGTGTTTGAGAGAATGGATGCGAGTTAGTGTGTTAGGAGGTGTCTATTGACCTTGAATACCAAAAAATATATTTTATTACACACACACAAACACACACACATACAGAGAGAGAGAGAGAGAGAGAGAGAGAGAGAGAGAGAGAGAGAGAGACAAACACACACACAATATAAAAGTTGGCATTGAAGTAAACACACAGAAGACACAGTCAGTTTCATGCTAAATGCAATCATCAGGACATTTATATTATATTTTATACCTACGCTCTATGATATCAAGAGCTTTAATCGATAAATATTGAATACCCAAAAACTATAGTTTATCTCTCTCTCTCTCTCTCTCTCTCTCTCTCTCACACACACACACACACACACACACATATATATATATATATATATATATATATATATATATATATATATAATTCCAGCTGATGAGGACTCAGGGTTTTATTATTTTGAGTTCCCCGGCCCAGCATTTACTTTATGATGAACGGTGCTCAACATAATAAATATTATAGGGCTTAATATAATTATATAGTTAAAAATCAGGTTAAAAGCAGGTTAACATCTTGACCGTTAAGGAGGGAAAGGAAGAAGGGAAAAGGGTAGGATGAGGGGAGGAAAAAAAGCGAAAAAGTTGGTTTGGGGTCAAATTGTAAAATGAATCTTCTCTCTGATTTGTCAAAAGAAACACACATGTAAATTTTATAATTTCCCACATATATACACAGAAAACCAAAGGCTTTGTTATTTAAACCAACATCAAACATTGCCTGATGATGATTATCTATCTCAAAACACAGAAATGTCCGTGTCGTAATGCACAATTAATTCATAACTATATATATATATATATATATATATATATATATATAGTTATGAATTAATTGTACATTGCGACATGAAAATTTAAATTTAATTTAATTTAAATTTTTATTCTAATTTAAATTCTAATTGAAATTTTAAAATCATTTGTTTCCGATAAAAGGCCGAGGACGGTCTGAAATATCGAATATAATAATAGAAATAAATAAATACTGTCAGAAAAATACATTTTTAAACTTACAGCTTTTTAGTAGTTTTTCTTATATATATATATATATATATATATATATATATATATATATATACGCTTTCACACCGTGATTGAGCACTCTGAAAGACTTTGAAAAAACAGTAGCTACTCTAGAATCTCCGCATCGCTTATTCAGTAATGAATTAGAACATTTTTAGCTACTCGCGTATTTTTACATGGTATATCACACGCTAAAAGTCTGACTTCTTCTACCGAGCGCCCATAGCTGAGTAGTAGAATCGCCGACTGATGACAATTCGGTCAGGTTTCATTCCTGGCTGGAGGCAATAGGATGTCTCAACATACTGATGCGCTGCGATACAACTCTGTCTGGGGATGACTGCATATATAAATTATTTGTTTGAATATTATTTTTAATCAATACTCGTATTTGAGTAGATATTCTGTTTTTAATTAAACAGTCTATTTATATGTATATTTCTAAATGTCTTATTATTTATGAAAACTCTTTATAACGAAAATGTGTGTCATTCGGCAGGATTTGAACCTGCGACCCCTAAAAACATAGGGGGAGCCAATAAATGATCTGGTGTATCTTATATTTAACTTTGATTAGAACCATTCGTGGTCAAGCAGTCTGACACGAACCAGCGTCTTCCTCTATGTTGTTAGGTTTCGTCTCAAAAATTCTCATGAATAATCAAACACTTAGAAAAACATATGTATTGTTTAATTTAATACAGAATATCTACTTAAATATGCATATCTATTGAAAATAATGTTTATGTCGTTTGTTAATTCCATTTCGTTAATCTCTGAAACTTTCCGTAATATATATATATATATATATATATATATATATATATATATATATATATATATACATATATATATATATATGTCAAGTCCGTAAACCGTGAGGTTAAGCCAACAAGATCAACTTAATATAAAATATTAAGTGATATATCTGTATAGTTACCATGGCAGAAATCAAATTATGATAAAATATGACATGATCGTAATAATAATAATAATAATAATAATAACGTCAATAATATCATCATGATAGAGTGGGGTAATATTTACATTGGGCAATGTGCAAACACAATGAAAAATATGTAAACAAACACTGGTATGAACATCAGCCAGCACCGGTCACCGTTCTATGAAATTACACCATCTACACAAACAGAAAAATTGAAGCAAATAGTCCGGACATTAATGTTAAAAACCAGAAAGAAAAACAAATTCCTATTTATTGATATAGCTTGTCCAGCGGATTATAACATAGAAACCAAGGAATTCGAAAAACTGTCAAAATATTAAGACCTGGAAATAGAAATAGAAAGAATGTGAAAATTGAAAACAAGAATCGTGCCAGTGATTGTAGGTGCACTTGGCTGATAAAAAACAACACATTGAAAGAATACCTGGAAATCGCAGCTTAAAAGATATACAAAAAATTGTTTTCTTACGTACAGCCCACACACTAAAGAGAACTTTGTCGATGTAAAGCTAGGGATGTTAGATGAGATAGAAACAACATGAAATGGAGCCATAGCAACACACCACAACCTGCCTTAGGTCTTCCTGTAGACTTGGTTGGTAGTGCGACTATAGCAGAAATCGAATTATGATGAAAAATGACAACATAATAATAATAATAACGTCAGACGGTGTCATTGAAAATGAAAAGTGCACAATTTTGTGGGATTTCAAGATCGAGTGTTTCCATGAAATGTTTCACAGAAAAACAGACGTTGTGGTGGTTGATGAAGAAGAAGGGTTATGCAGTATCATAGATATTGCATACCCCGGAGAAAATAAGGTATTTAGCAAATATTTAGATAATGAGATCTATGAAAGTTTTAAATGGGCACTTGCCATATCCTCAGGTCACAGTGGATGAGATGATATTTAAAGAAATATATTAACTGAATTCGTTTGTATATTATTTATTCATAAAATTCTTCACTTATTACAATAATATATCTTTTATATTTTGAATATTCTTCTGTGATTTTACTGGTGTTTACATCATTTCAGTTTTCCAAACTCTGCAATTTATATGCTTAGGCATTTTATCAGTGCATAAAGTTTATCTGTATATACATATACAAATTTAAGGAACTTTTCAACAAAAAAAATCACTGAAATCATATAATTAAGAAATACGATTCGTTAAAGTTAGCTACATATCCAACCAAATGTAGGAACAAACATGTTGTTTTGATTTGAGAACACTTGCCGTTTCTGGTTGAAATTTGGTGTCAGCTGATTAAATACACTACAGACATCCTAATGACAAAGATCTTATTTCATGAAAACAAAAACTCTCGACCAGTGCATTTTTGGTGGAAACGCATGCAGCCTTCGTAAGTAAAGTGTGCAACATTCAGAAATTGAACATTAATACTGACAACATAGAATGCATTATTAAAGCTTATGTTTAAGAGCATGGTTTCAAATATAACGGCAATATAAATATAATATACAGTACTGTGTAATAGTATTAGGACAAGAAGTATTTAATCTTTTGTGTGGCATATTGAAAGAAAATAAACAATTTAATTAAAGTAATTTTATTTGAATTACTTAAATGCTCTAATAAGAAAAAAATACTTGTTACAAAATAAATTTCATATTTAGCATAATAACCTTTTGCTTTGAAATAATAAATAAATTGCGACAATTTACCAATCGCACCAAATATACATATATATATATATATATATATATATATATATATATAGTACTGTTTAGAAGTATTAGGACAATAACTATTTTATCTTTTATGAGGCCTATTGACAGAAAATAAACAATTTAATTTAAGTAATTTTATTTGATTTACTCAACAAGTTCTTTAACAAGAGAAATACTTGTTACAAAATATATTTAGTAAAATAGCCTTTAGCTTTGGTCGCAACCTTCATTCTGTTAAGCATTGACAATACAAGCTTCTTCAATGTATCTAATAGTATCTCCTGCCAAGCAGCATGTATTTGTCCCTAAAGTGTGTCTTGCGAAATAACATTAGATTTATCAATTTGAGAAGGGTGGAATAGGAAAAAATGCAGCCATATGCAGGGATAATAGAATAATGAGTAGTTTCGAAATAACTTGTTTAATAGGAAATAACTTCTTTTTAATACATTTCTTTTACATCTAGTTTTAAATAATCAATATTTATTAGTAATTTACTTTGCTTTTCACCCTGTATTTGAATTTCAGTCAGATGTTTGGGAAAATCACTCGCGTCCTAATACTTTTGCACACTGCTACGGTAGTGTTTGGACACGGGTGATTTTAAACTTTATTTTGATGCTTCATAAAAGATAAAATAGTTCTTGTTCTAATAATTTTTCTCAGTACAGTATATTATTTAAAAAATGCAGGTTTATTATTTGTCAATCCGACTGAGTTTATCACTTTATATTTTTAGTGGATACTCTAAACTATGAAGTCACTCCGTTTATTTATTCAACTATATATAATTTTATACATAGCTGAGTATGTTAACGTTATCGAAAAAGGTTTTGGTTAAAGGTATTATTTACCTTGCCTGATCCATAAAATTACTTCGTAACTGAGACGATTAAAGCACGTCTGATATTACGACAGTTTCCTATGTCCAGGTGGAGACAGTTTTGAATCCTATTGGAAAGCGCATATTTTTCTTTAAAAAAGATTTCTAGAATATTCAGACTGTTAGACGAAAATGATTAGATATATTGTTTAACAAATAAATGGAGCGTCCACTCAAATACAAGTAACCACAAAATAACAATGTTTAAAGAGAGGAAATTTGTCGGATGAATAAATAAAGCTTCATTACTTTAGAAATTGCTTTGCTTACGTTTGGATAGAAAACTCAGCAGATTGGAAAATTTCCCAAGGACAAGAAAGATTTTACTTAAAGGTACAAATCAGCTTTTTTTATGATCGGTAAAGTTTCTTAGTAGCTGAGTCGGTTAAATTAGATCGGATCAAACGACGGTTCGCTTTGCACAGAGGATATAATTTCGAATCCTTTAATAATATTTCTTCAAAATCTAGGCAAATAGACGAACACAATTAAATATATTGTTAAATAATTAAACGAAACGTCTACTCACACATGAATACCCATTAAAAATAAAATTTCAAAGTGATAAAATATATAGTTATAACTATTTAAAGAAGCCATTTATTTTAATATCCAACAAACTATAAAGTTGTTAGGAAAATAATGACTGCTCGAAGTGTCGTATTTTGAAAAGCCATTTTAACATATATATTAGGTAAATATTGCTATACAGAATAATTAATGTGCGCTCTTTAATAATTTGTAACTCATTTTTAAACAGAAATATTCTTGAAGCATGAAAGCTCTCAATTATGAACATGAAAAAACATACACTTCGTATACTTTTTTGCATGAATTTAAACCTGGCCATACTGCCTCCAAATTTTCTGCCAATATCAACAAAAATTGAGGAGATGAGTCAACAACTAATCGGAAAATATGAAAGTGATTACAGAAATTCCGTACTAGTGTTGAGAGCCTTGAAGATGTGGAAGATAGAGGACGGTCATGCAGTCTTGACAACAAACAATTGCAAGCAGTTCTTGAACAAAACCCACCTCAAAATGCAAGAGAAACACCTCAGATGCTAGGTGCCAGCACTGAAACAGTCTTACACAATTTGCAGAGTATTGACAAGGTGAAAAAGCTGGATGAGTTGGTTCCTCATGATTTCAATGAAAATCAAAAACTTAAGCGTTTTGAAATATGTTAGATACTCTTTCTGCTTAACATCAATGATCCCTTTCTTGACCGAATGGTCATTTATGATGTAAAGTTGATCCTTTACGACAACCGTAAACGATCAGGTCAATGGTTTGATCGTGATGAGTCCCCGAAATATTTCCCAAAGCCAAAGTTGCATCATATTGTCTATTGTTCTGCAATTAGTGTTATCCACTGCAGCTTTCTGGAACCAGAGCATTAATGCAAAGTTTTACGAGAATAACCTTGCCGAAGTACATGCATGCCTGCAAAAACTGAAAGCTGCATTTTTGGATTGACGGTACAATTCAGTTCCACAATAATACGCGACTACATTTTGCAAGAATGACATCGCAAAAACTTACATACTTGGAATACAAGAGTTTACTGCATCCTTCCTATTCTGATATTTCACCGAGTGAATATCAGTTTTTAGTTTAAACTAGAGTTGGAATCAGCTTTTCAAGATTTTGTTGCATCACAGCCAATAACTTTTGTCAACGAGATATATAATATTTTCGTTGATCGATGGCAGAAGTGCATAGATTTTCAAAGCTCGTATTTTGACTAATTTCAACATTTTTACAGTTCATTTTTTTAATATAAAATTAAGTTTCTGAAATCAGCCATTAATTTTGTAACAACCTAATTTAAATAGTCACAAGATTAACGAAACTTGGTTATAATCAACAGACAATTTGAAATGATTTGTTTGAACATTGTTTTTGATCGATACTCGAATTTAAGTAGATATTCTGTTTATAATCAAGCAGTATTATATATTTATTTCTACAGTCCTGATTATTTATGATAACTTTTTATTAAGAAAATTTGTGTTATTCGGCAGGATTCGAACCTGCGACACCTATCCACATAGAGGAAGTGGTTTTGTCGTAAATAATCAGGCCGGTAGAAATAAATATATAATACTGTTTGATTATAAACAGAATATCTACTTAAATACGAGTAGCGATGAAAAATAATATTCTGTTTATAATCAAACAGTATTATATATTTATATCAAACAGTATTATATACAGTATTATATATTAGATTATGCTCTATAATACTCATTATTTTGAGCACTGTTCATAATAAAATAAATGCCAGAGCACTCAAAATAAAAAAATACATCTTGAGTCCTCTTCACCTGGAATTACATATATATATATATATATATATATATATATATATATATATATATATATATATATATCAGCATCCAGTGTGGGTAAAGAAGAATCCCAAAAAGTTTCCAGTACATGCAGTGGTAGGATAACTCTCTAAGAGAGCTCTAAATATATATGTATATAAATACATATAGAGCAAATATAAGAAAAACTAAGGCAGGCACGTTATTTCATGGAAAATCGGAAGAATAAGCCTATTTCAGGCGAACCATCATCAGCTTTCGTCATATTTTACAAAGGATTTTACACGATTCCTGAAATAGGCCTATACTTCCGATGTCAGTCAGTCAGTTAAGTGCCATACGTGATACACGCTTGGGCGATCATGTCTCGAAAGAGATATGACTAACTGGGCAGAAGATTATCCTCAGTATTGCTATTGCTTTCTGCAGTAGACTGGATGCCGACCAAGGCTATAGAACCCAATCTGTTCTGTTATTTAACCCATAAAAGGAAGGAATAGACGGATTAATACCTTTCTTATGGGTAACCATGACATAATGTGCCTCCTTTAGTTTTTCTTATATATATATATATATATATATATATATATATATTGTGTGTGTATTTTGGCAGCATTTTTTCATTAATGCAGGTTTCATTGAATACTATAGACAAGTTTTGTCAATTAATTTTGTGTAGGATCCGTTCATACCGTCTGATATACTTGATGGTGATGTCGTTAAAAGACAACAAAAAATGTGTGATTTTTGTTGTCTTTTAACGACATCACCATCAAGTATATCAGACGGTATGAACGGATCCTACACAAAATTAATTGACAAAACTTGTCTATAGTATTCAATGAAACCTGCATTAATATATATATATATATATATATATATATATATATATTATTTCTTTTTCTTTGATCATTTAACATATGTTATGGCGAAGCAAAATCATTTACGGTCTGATTCTGTCGTCTTTCTTTACCTTACTCATTACAAGTTGAGCAATTTTAAATGTTACAGTGTAGTTTTCAGCCTGGATGTTCAATTTCCAAATAAGTTTCATTTTCCAGTTTTCAAGGACAGGCTCTTCTTTTGGTTGATATGTTTCTTTAATATAACCTAAACCATGTGTATTTTTTTTCTTGACACAATTACTTATGTATCCCTGCAAGTAAACTGTTAGGTTTCTTTGCATATTCCTTTCTGTTCCTTTTCTCTATTCATTTATAGTTGGACTTAGAGTTTCTTTCTTTACAAGCAAATATTTGACACTTTTGGTGATTTATGTGTCGCTGCGTTGACAAAATTACTTCTCATCAGTTGGTCTGCGGGGAAGTGATAAATTTTGTCCTTTTTTCATCTGAAACAATCTGTACATATTATTATTATTATTATTTGTCGTGGACCGGGTTAAATGTCCAGCAAGAATAATACAAAAACATCCAAAACAGGAAATAAAGAATATCCATAAAATACGGCAAAATACAACAGTTGGAACTTTGTCAGTAGAACGATAATACGGGTTAGTGTGTAATAGCATGATTCGACCCTCGAACTGGAACTCGTAATGGTCGTTACGTAGCCGTCTTCAGAGCACTCTCCTCGGGCTACGCTCCCAGGCTACTCAGGCTATCTACTCTCACCTCTTGTGAGTGGAGGTATATGTAATCTTTGGAAGAGTTCATTCCGTTGTGGATGATGCCGCCATGACATTATTATGGTTATTATTATTTTTATTATTACTATTATTAAACAAAATGATCAATGTAACTCTTCCAATATAACATTTACGAAGAAAGTACGAGTTAAGAAAATCAAATCAAATCACATTGAGTAAAAATATTAAACAATATTTCGACAGAATGTCTGCCTTCTTCAGGTAATATTTTTTTAAATTTCATTTCAAGATAAGCAACGTTTGTACAAAACTATTTTTTGCAAGTTTTTATTTTTATACGTGAAAATTTTTTTAAAATATAATTTGAAGAAGAAACATTCTGTCTAAATATTATTTTACAAAGTTGGAAAATGTGTTTTTCCTTTTGTTTTTCTTTTCTCAAATCGCGCTCTTCTTTTATTAAAATTATTATCACTAGCGGAACCCATGGAATTTCCACGGAAAGATAATTATGATTTCCTGGAAAAATTTTACTTTGTCATCCTACAAATGATAGTAACGTCTTCAAACATAAAGGTATTGGATAATAAAATAACGATAACACAGAGTGTAATTTTATTAAAATATCTATAAAAGTAATGTCCATAGAAGCTACTTTACTGTAATCTTATATTACTAGACGAACCCGTGGAATTTCCATGGAAGGATAATTATGATTTCCTGGAAAAATTTTAATCTGTCATAATACAAATGATACTAACGTCTTCAAACATAAAGGTATTGGATAATAAAATAACGATAACACAGAGTGTAATTTTATTAAAAAGGTTATGCCTATAAAAGTTATGTCCATAGAAGATATTTTTTCTGTGAGAGATTTAGAAAGAGAAAATGTTTTTTTATTACTGAAATATCATGGCTCCTGCGTCCTTATTATTTTTGTTGATCGTTTCAAAATGGATGCTTTTTCTGAATTCTTTCAAATTTTATGATTCTTTTAAACATTTTTTTCATTTACTATATTTCTTTCTTGTCTCATTTGTTTCTTTAACTTTTAATTTTTGTCAGTATTGCATTTTAATTGCTATACATCTTACTTTTTTATTTATTTCTTTGCTTTCTTTAATTCATTTATTACTTTTTTGCAGTATCTGTTACGCTTGTCTCGTTTTTTTAAATTGATTTGGAGTTTTTCATGTTTTCTTTGGTTTCAATTACGTTTGACAGATTTATCTATTTATTCACTCAAAATTTCTCTTAAGTAAAAAAAGAGAAATACCCTAAAAAAAAAAATTAGGAAATTCGAAAGTAAAAGAAAGATATAAAATATGAACACAGGAAACATTTATGGCCAGTAGTCATCAGGTGAACAGTAACAGTTTAAATATTTCAGTCCATCACTATTTGCATTATACCGTCATAATCCTAAACCTTAATCCCCACATGCATATATATGTGTGCGTGATTTTGATAATGTTTAGCGCCGACGTTGTTGTTTTTCAATGGCTTTTACTGATAAAATACATTATGGCAAGCAGGGTTTTTTTTTATCGTAAGGTACTCGAAAATGGGATGGAGAGAGATCGCTGATAAATACAAAGACTTTATCTGTATAACTGAGCAGATTTATGCCAACTTCAAAGATCTACACTACCGGCCATAATTATTAGGCCACCTCAGTTTTTTATCTAGAAATGATGCATTCATACTATTTTTAGTATTTTTTTCTAAATGAAAATAAAATGAATCTTATGTTATGATTACATTGCAAAATTTTACAAGGCAAGGAAACAAAGATGAATTCGTCCGAATCACTCTAAATTTTCTTCATTCTTTCATTGATGAAACTGCAATATAAGTAATCATTAAATATTTATAAATTCATTTGATGCACATGCTATTGTGCAATATTAACAAAAGAACCATTCTATTTTCATTTAAAATTATTTACTTGGCAATAAATACTAAAAAATGGTAAGAAATACATCATTTTTGAAAACACTGGGGTGGCCTAATAATTGTGTCCGGTAGTGTATATAAACATGAAATAAACCGGAACCTAACAGCAAAATCCCTGACAAGTGAGACAAACGGTGTCCCCATGAAACTTCGAAGTCGGCATGAATCTGCTCAGTTAAAGAGACAAACTCTTTTACATACATACAATGAATTAATGGATATATATTTCGCAGCTTGGCAATTTGTATTTTTATAAAATGCTCAATACAGATTTAGAGCATTTATAGAGATATAGTTTTAATTAGTATTATAATAATAACATATGAGACTGAAATTCAAATGCTTTCAGGCTTTGGTGTCATGTGCACCATCATCAAGCAGTGAAATTTTGTTCAGTTACTGGGTTGGTAGCAATAATAACTCTATATACACAAATGAATAGAAAACGAAAAAATATTTGCAACGTTCAAAATATTAATTTAAAACAGTGCTCAATATAAAAATAGAGCAATGAATAGTTATTATGAATTATACTTTACACCATGTACAAAATACAATCTACTAGAAAATTGTACATTTTGTTTCGACATTGAAAGAACAATGTCTTATCTGGTAAGTCTAATCATCCAATTAATATAATCAAACACATTTACAAAGGAATAAAACACAGACTATCTAATAATTCGTCAAAAAAATCAATATTTAATGAAAAGAAAAACATATATGAGGATGCACTCAGAAATTCTGGCCATAAAACCATTTTACAATATAATTCTCAATCAAACAGACAAATAAAAAACAACAATAGAAAACGAAACATTATCTGGTTTGACCCACCATTTAATTTAGAAGTAAAAACCAAAAGAAGTCAAATATGTTTTAAACTAATAGATAAACACTTTCCAAAAGAATCAGAACTAAACAAAATTTTCAAAAGAAACACAATCAAACTAAGTTATAGTTGCCCTAATAATTTAGATAGTTTCATAAAAAACAAAACGCCAGAAACTTAAATAGCAGCGTACAAAACAAAACCATTAACAAAGAATGCAACTGCAAAAATAAATGTCCACTTCAAGGTCTCTGCAACACAAAAGAAATAATTTACAGGGCAGAGGTACATGACCCAGGTGGCCAAAACAAAATATATTTGGGCTCAACCAAAAAACCTTTAAGACAAGGTGGTTTAATCACAGATCTACATTTAAAATAAAAGATAAAAAAAAACAATACAAAATTGGCTAGCCACAAATTAGAAATTATGATATTTACCAAATAAAGACGAACTGTTAAATGTAAGAACGGAAATTATGACTAAATGCATTCACACAAAGAAATACCTCTTACGTTCATACAAGCATGGATGAAAACGCCATAATTCGTTTTAATTTAAAAGTTGCGAGTTCATAAATTCCCTGCCACGTGGACGTGAACAGCCACCAGAGCGTTCTTAAAAAGAATAACGGTAAACGGTAAAATCAGTTATTAAAAATCGCCTGAAGACAACACTCATGGTAGAAACATGCGAAATAACTCTTTTAAAAATGGAAGATAGATAGATAGATAGATAGATAGATAGATAGATAGATAGATAGATAGATAGATAGATAACCTAAAGAGTCAACAAACCTACCTAAGTTTCACCTAGCCGAATATTCAGGGAAGGTTGGCCTTCCCTGATGATCCTGTGAGGTGAAACCTAGGTAGGTTTTTTGGCTCTTTAGGTTATCTATTTTGTCTGCTCTGCTTACGTATTGAGCGCTTTTTTTGTTATAGATTACTCGTCTCGGGTTTTTTTCTTTGGGCTACGTACTTTGATTGATGTTCACGTGCTAAGCTCTTTCTTTTATTACTTACATTTTTTCCATCCGCGTATATACTCGGAGGTTTTTTCGAAACGAGTATAGTTTTAAGTTTATATATATATATATATATATATATATATATATATAATCATTTCACCCCGAGCAAGGCAGAAATGCCACTGATGTGCTGGGGGCTACATAACTGTAAAAAGATTAATTAGAAAAAAAGTGAGGAATGCAAACTAGTTAGAAAGGAGCAATAGAAAGCTGAGAATGCAGGTGCGATGACAGATACATAGGTGGAGAGAAAGAGAAGGATATACGGGGTTGGGGAGAGAGCTAGAGTCCAGTGGTTAATAGATGAGTATTGACATTGCATTTAAATTTCTGGAGGTTGAAAAGCCATCGAAGTATGTAGACATAGAAATCGAAATAAATGTGAAAACTGAAAATAACTTTGGTACCAGTCATAGTAGATGCGCTTGGATTGGTAAAAAAGGAACACAACAACACATTGAAAAAATCTCTGGAAACCCCTGCTAAAGGGAAACACGAAAAAATGCCTCGATAATATACAGCCCATACATTAAAAAGTTATGTTATGGGAATAGAAAAACAAATCATGAATAGTAACCATAGCATGTCATTAGCATTCCAACAGATCTGGAAGGCAGAAATCGAAATATGAGAGTGATGATGAAAATAATAAAAATAATTCTTATGGCCAGTTCACTCAACATATCTTGGTTGAAAGCGAAAGAGATATACAATGATCTGTAGCGCGTAGTAAGTCGACATAACAGAACTTAAGCCACCCACAATTCAAATCACAGCCGATGTCATACAAGATGAGGGCTCACCTTCGTTAGGGATACACAACCGTTGATTTCCATGGGGAAATCTACCCCACTGGCCGTTGACTTCAATGTAGGAAACCCTCCGTTCAGCTATGTGCTGTCATCATAGCACTTCTTGCATACAGAGTTATGGAGACCAGACTAACTTATTGTACTACATAGTCGTTAAATATAAAAGAAGGCTCATCAGTACTTTGACAAGTTTTATTCGTAATTTTGATTAATTAGCCAGACTCCCCCAGATATATATATATATATATATATATATATATATATCCTGAAAATTGAGTAAATAATATATTTTGTCAATAAACAGGTACTTTTCTCTCAGATGAAAACATAAATTATGACCACATTATAATCAAATCTTTCGCACCACAGAAATGCATAAACATTGAATGATTACATTGAAACAATTTTTGTCTCTCCTGCTAAAAATGTTGGTTGGCTAGGTCGTGCCAGACAATGTTTTCACCACAATTCATCTTGCATATATATAACCCTACAATTCGATTGACATATTTCGTCTGCTGCTTCAGTAATAACATCTACAGATTATTGACATAATCCTAAGAAGCGTGTTTAATGCTGTTTGCCCTGACGTATCATCTCGACATCAGTCACTTTCCTAAACTCGGAGACATGGCTTCCTGCTATTCTTTCTATAAACATTATCATGGCCCATTTTTAAGGTGCACTCTCATCCTTGATATCACGATCGCATAGATTTAAGCTAACACTATATTGATAAAAAGGACTTATCGTTTTAGTCTCGAAATAATAACTATAATATTTTTAACATTTTTTTGTAATCGTATCGCCCCAAGCAAGGTATTATACTTCCACTGTTGTGCAGGGGGTTACATAGGAGGAAAGTTTTGAGGAGTGACAGAATACAGGGGGTGTCAAGAAGCGGTTAGGAGTGGGATGAGAATTCTGCAGAAATGAGATGAGAGCATGAGAGAGAGAGGGAATGTAAGTTAGTGAGATAGGAGATGACTGTTGAGTATACATTTAAATTCTTGGAGATTGTAGCTGTCGGGGAATCAAGTAAACGGAAGGGAATTTTACAAGCGTGAGGTGCGAGAAAAGAAGATGCTGGAGTAGAATTTGCGTTTACATTTTATTGATTTCAAAGTAAAGGGATGGGACCTAGTTGCTAATTTTGTGGCTTGAGTAAATTCGTATGTAGGGTGCAACAATTCATCAGAGCAGAAGCCGTGAAAGAATTTGTAGAAGAGACACAGGGAAGCCACACCACACTGGTGAGAAAGTGACTGTATCCGTGCTGCCAAGTCGGGATCGATCACATTGCAGATTCAAGGAAGGCGATAATGCCACTAAGATGCAATGGATTTTCGTGTGTGAAAAAATATAGGGAAACGAAAGAAGGCAACAATAGATTGCATTTAATTTTTTTAATATAAAATTTGATTGAAAAAGTGGAAGCCGGAATGAAATTATAAAAGCGAGAATTGTGAGAGAAAAAACTGTTAGCATAGAATTTTAGGTTGCATAGAACAATTTCTACTGAACAATGATTAGAGCTTTCTGCTAAAATTTAAGTGCGCTTAAATTTATAAAGTCTAAGTAGCAAAGAAGAAAGCTCATCGTAATAATTATCAACGTTCCAGATCCTTCCTTGAATTTTACTGAAGAATATCTAAACACATTGCCAAAGCACCAGACCAAATGTGGAAGCAATATCCAATGCATGGACGAGCGGTAGATTTATAAGAATGTATGCATAAAATCTAGTAAAAAAAATTGTCTAGAACCAAATTTCCTAACATTTCTAGCAATTCATGCAATATAATGTTTCAACTTCATACTTCCGGAAAACTTTACCTCGAGAAATTGTTACTCTCCAGGAGGTTAGCATCAACCATGTTATTGGAAGGCTGAAGATATTTTCGAATACGATTAAATCAACAAGCAGTTACTTGCTTCAAAATTCGAGGTATTTTTCAGATCAGATCCTAATTTGACCAGATCGTATCGATAAGACGTACCATTAAGCAAATAAAAGGGCACTTCGAAATGATGTAATGTCTAGCAAGCTTGTTTACGACTGATTAGTGAGTTTGATCCTCACTGCATAGTTTCGGCCTTGTGCCACATCAAAGATACCCTTAGAAAATCATTGTGCACATCCATGTGGTGTAATAGCAAGCTTGTCTTAATAATTTAAACTCTAGCTCCACAGGTCAAATCCTGGTTGTCATGTCACCATATATTTAACCAGTCTTTGTCCCTGGGTGGATAACCTGGTCACGGAACCGTATATTTAACACTTCCTCTCCACGGTTCTATTATGGTCAACGTGCAACTGATATAACTCTTCTACCCTGACCCCTCAACCTCCGGTGTCTTCCTCTTCGGGTTGAGGTGCCTATTCGGTCTTAACCGTGTGTCCCTGAGCATCCATAGGTGAGTCAACCAGCCCACTTGTTTAAATCTGCTTTCTGCCCACGTTGTGATAATTAGATCCAGAAATCAGAAGTGTTGTTCATTCACTGAAGATGTAGACACGGCTTGGGAGCCTGTGTTAAACAATGAGAATACAGCAAAAAGAAATGGAAAGAAGAAAAAATAATGTCCGTAGAAAGCCGAACAAAAAACTATTCGATAGTTGTACTCTTAATGTCTTTTATATACAATAAAAGAATAGAAAAAGAAAAAGGTTATTGAAAGTAAAAGTTTTTTAAGCATAACAACTCACACACTGGAGTCTAGACAGACAGAGAGAAAGAGAGAGAGAGAGTATGGTTCACTTGTTGTTAAATCGTCTCAGAAGATAAGTAACTCTTTTCAACAATCGTCTCCAGACTCTTTGAACGGAGCGAATTCTTGTCAAATAAAATGCTGGGACCACGGTCCCTTTCAAAGGTGCTGGTACAAACGATGAGTGATGCAATTCCAATATTGTCGGCATATTAAACATTGTTTCATATACTCAGCGGTTTTTTTACTGCGACCACTACGACGATAATTCTCATAGTCCTTGGGTGACTATCAATTTCAACAATCCGCAACAACTTTGGAGCAACGCTTAACCTTTTCAAATCACTATCTCCTTGTCGGGAACCCTCAATCCGACTTCTTCACAAAACATCAGTTTCACATAATTATTTCATAATCTTCTCCTTCCTCTTCCTTATCCTTCCGTCGTCACTGCACAACAGATACATTCTGCAACATGCCTCCGTCTGACCCAATAGGACCGAATGCATGTAAAATATAAAATATATTTTACTCTTCTTTAACATACAAAGACCTCTTAGGTTAGGAGGTTGAGTTGCCTGAATTGTTAGCAACCTTACTCCAGTGGGGGTGACTCAACCGTACGCTCACACGGTTCTGGTCTTTCTTGTCAGCACTCCCCTCATCAAGGATACCCGATGACACACAACCGTACGCTTCCACGGTCATGAAGCGACTCCGTCTTTCTTCAGCTTTTCGACGCACTTATATAGCAAACCGGAGGTTTATAAGCCAGGTCAACACATGGGTATAATAAGTGTCTGGTTTACTCAGCTCTATTTCGATTTCTTAGTTGATAAAATTAATTCGTTTATTTCCACCTTTCTTCGATGACCCAAATTAAACGGCACTTAACTTACGCTAGATCAGATTTCACCCTCAGTCAATAAAATACATGTTCAGTCTACTCCCAAAATCCTTTTTATCAAAAATTATTATTTCGGTCATTTCCATTGTTTTCTGATGACCCAAATTAAATGGCACTCAACTTACACTAGATCGGATTTCGCCATTAGTAAACCAAACTTGCTGGTTGATTTCAATGTTCAATTTAATCCAAATTTAATTTAATATTGATAAGTTTACTGGAAATAAAAATTCTGTTTAAAAAATAATTCTTATAAAAATTTAAAAAGAAAGAATCGAATGACGTCGTTTCGGCCGTTTTACGTTTCGGTCTTCTTCAGGTGCCAATAATTTTTAATCTTTTAGCTGTGTGCATGTGTTTGACTCTCTCTCCCTCCCTCTCTCTCTCTCCCTCCCTCTCTCTCTCTCTCTCTCTCTCTCTCTCTGTCACAATAGAATAACTGCGACTGAGTAGTGAAGATGATTGTTACTGGTTGCCCCATAATTTCGGCCTTGTATTATATTTAATTAAGTTTTGTCGTCAGCATTGATATCAAGTTGAAAACTGATGAGAAAATGAAATGTCACAGCAACTGATCTGTCAGATCATCAAAATTTAAGACAGTTAAATCATTATGACTACGGAGAAAGAAACCGGTAATCCATATGCTAAATAGGAAACAATGGAGAAGTCTCTATTATGGGTCCCTAAATATGGAAGGAGTATACGCCGAAAGATGGAGGAACATATCTACTGCTAAATTTTGCAAAATTAAATATACTCATTAAAGTGGATATACCTGTGCTGAAAGGAAGAGTGAATGGGAACCGTCCATTATCCCAAAAAATACGTGTTAAATAACTTGTATCTGAATAAAACTTATTGTTCTTTTCAGAACAATTAATGTAATATTTCGTCAAAAATTATTCTTATAACGCAAAAAATGTTTCGACTTTAAATAACCAACAAAAGATTCATAAGCAGCAAAATACCAATCAATAAAAATCACACATTAATAAAATATTTGCATCATAGAACACGATAATTTAGTGTGTATAATAATAATAATAATAATAATAATAATAATAATAATAATAATAATAATAATAATCCTCAATTAGCTTAGACCCTGTTGTAACAATAAAAGAATTGAAACCAGAAGAAGCTTATAAATACCTAGGTGTAAATGAGAGCGAAAACATTCACCATAAAAAAATGAAGAAATATTGCGTAAAGAGTACTATAGAAGGCTACGCATGATATTAAAAACTGAATTGAATTCTCAGAACATAGTTATGGCCATTAATAGCCTTGCAATCCCAGTTGTCCAATATAACTTCAACATCTTAAACTGGACTCTAAACGACATCAGGCGAATGGATTCTAAAAAAGAAAGCTTTCTAAGCATAAGATGCATCATCCAAAGGCTGATGTAGACCGTCTATACAAACCGCGTAAAGAAGGTAGAAGAGGTCTTATTCAGCTGGAATTGTCATACAAGTCAAGAACTATTGGCTTACTAACATACATAGAAACAACAAAGGATAAGATGATACAATTAGTAAGGCAACATGAAGAAAGAAAGAAAAAATATTCAATAATAAAAGAAGGCAGTAAATACAAACAAGATTTACAGTTAGTAGATTCTGTAGAAAAGCAAAACAGAAGCCGAGAACCAACTATTGCGGCAAAAAATATGAAAATGAAAGCCAAAGATAACGCTCTTGAACAGATGAAACAGCGCTGGCAAGACAAACCTCTGCATGGCCAATAACCAGAACGTGCCAATAAATCCAATGTTGACAGAGTTAATACTCATCGATGGTTACGTGCATCTTGATTAAAGTCTGAAACCGAAGGCTTTATTCTTGCAGCACAAGACCAAAGTCTTTTCACTAGAAAATTTCAGGCAAATATTATGCATAATAATATGGATCCAAAATGCAGGTTTTGTGATAAACACCAAGAAACAATAGCCCACCTAATCTCAGGCTGTTCTGTGCTTGCCCCAAATGAATATAAAAATGGCCACGATAGAGTTGGGAAATATTAAACATTGAACAATGTGCAAACATTATGGAAAATCTGTAAACAAACACTGGTATGAACATCACCCATCACCGGTTACAGAAATAGAAGATGTCACCATTCTATGGGATTACACCATCTACACAGACAGAAAAATTGAAGCAAACAGGCCAGGCATTATTGTTAAAAACCAGAAGGAGAAAACTTGTCTATTAATTGATATGGCTTGTCCAGCGGATTGTAACATAGCAATCAAGGAATTTGAAAACTGTAAAAATATATAGACCTGGAAATTAAAATAGAAAAAAATGTGGAAATTGAAAACAAGAGTTGTGCCAGTGATAGTAGGTGCACTTGGAATGATAAAAAATCGAACAAACCAACACATTGAAAGAATCCCTGGAAACCCCAGCTTAAGAGATATACAAAAAATTGTCTTATTAAGTACAGCCCACACACTAAGGAAAACTTTATGTATGTAATGCTAGGGATGATAGGGAAGATAGAAAACATGAAATGGAGCCATAAAAACACTCCACGACCTGCCTTAGGTCTCCCCGCTGACTTGGTTGGTAGTGAGACCAAAGCAGAAATCGAAATATGATGAAAAATGACATAATAATAATAAATATACGATATTAATATTTCCGGTGGAGGTAAACGTATTATGCATGATTGATAATAAAAAATATGGTTTAATAAAAGTTATGTGATGGAGAGAAGATTCGTTTTTATTGTAGATCATTATTATTTCTTTATAATGAAATATTTCCTATTTTCGTTTAAACAATTTACGACTTCTCATTGAATTTACATTGCATTGGCTATTACTGTCTTGTTTGTGAAAATTAGCAATTAAAATTTGGCAATTAATTGTGAGCTGTATTTTCTTTAAAATAATCCTGCATAACAAAAACTGTAGAATGCGAGATTTCCGAAAGGAATAACAAATGTCATGTCTTCATTTTGACGTTTTATTTTATTTTTTCTGTGTTATTGCTAAATTTGTTTCCTACAATCAATAATTTCTATTCTGAAATCCCGAACGCTGTCTTTTCCATTGTTCATATTTACTCAGCTCAGCTTCGGACGGTATGAAGTTTGAGTTTGAGTTTCGTTTTACGGCATATCAACCTTTGTTGGTCATTTAATGCCAAAAAAGTAGGGTTTTAAGGTATTTTTCTTTGTTCAGTTATAGTGAGTATCGAATTCCAGTTGAATTCCTTGCATTCACTTACTCACAAATACCCCTGTGAAAGGTATTAATCCGTTTCTTCCCTTCAATTATAGGTAAAATACCAGGACAGTTTGGATTCTATCTGCTTTGCTGGCAACCTGTCTACCGCAGAAAGCAATGGCAATCTACTGCGGGATAATCTTCTGCCCAATCTTTCGAGACATGATCGCCCAAATCGTGTATCACTTTGTGACACTTAACTGACTAATAGTGAGTAGGTTGATTTAGTCAGATTTTGATGAAAATTTATTATTATTATTATTATTATTATTATTATTATTATTTTATTTTATAAAACTGAAGACGTCTTCAAGTTTTGTATTAAAAATGTATTACTGGTAATAATTTTTTATCCTTCAAATATATGTTTTGGTAATAATTTTTTTCTTCCAAATTGTATTGTTTGTAATATTTTTTCTTCAAAAATATAAATTTTTCCATAAAAGTCTATTCTTGTGTATATATTTCTATAAATGTCTAATTTTATACTTTCATAGGGTTTTGACACTTAGTTTGGGGATAAACTATTTATCCATAGTTAGGACCCAAACAGTAGGTACCACCCCGAGTCAGGGTGAACCTGAAAACAACAGCAATTAAGAGAGGGTTCAATACTTCTCACAACCTCTCAATCAGAGGCATTGCTGCATGATGTAGTTTATTGTTATACCAAGGACAGTGAGACTCTATGAAATCAAATGATAAGACGCAATGAAATAGGAGAACTTTATGTCTGGGTTAGAAGACAAATGCGTGAAACTGACTGGAAATGCTGAAATGCTTCGGCCAACAAGCAAGTAAAGTTCTCTTTCAAATTAATCCCAGTGACATATTGAAAATGAAATGAGCGCTCATGCAAATAACAACAAAAGTACAACAAACCACTTTTACTACGATCGTTTTCTGAAGAATAAACTATAACAAAGCGTCATTGACATTGTGAAACGAAAGAGATGACAAGCATTCAAAAGGAGGATGAAACAGGATAAGATCATTTATCTGACTTTTTCTCAGTTAAAATTTATTCTTTCCAACATAAATTATTTTGCTTCCTCTCGTTGTTTTAATTTTCTCAGCAGCCTTACAAGGATGCACCTGGTTGGCTTTCTCTCTCTCTCTCTCTCTCTCTCTCTCTCTCTCTCTCCCCCTCTCTCTCTTCTCTCCCCCTCTCTCTCTCTGACTCACTCATCTCTCTCTCTCTCTCTCTCTCTCTCTCTCTCTCTCTCTCTCTCTCTCTCTCTCTCTCTCTCTCTCTCTCTCTCTCTCTCTCTCTCCCCCTCTCTCTCTGACTCATCTTTTCTCTCTCTCTTTCTCTCAATCTCTCTCTCTCTCTCTTTCTCTCTCTCTCTCTCTCTCTCTCTTCTCTCTCTTTCTCTCTCTCTCTCTCTATCAAATCTATCTATCTCTCTCTCTATATAAAGTAAAATAAATTTTCGAAATTCAAAAACGATGAATGAACATTTCAACATGAAATCACTAATAGAGATTTCACGTATCCTCTGCAACAGTCCATATTCCAATATATATATATATATATATATATATATATATATTAATTAAAAATTATATTTTAGAACATGTACATAATTTTTTATAAATATCCGTTATAAAGGTACATTTGTTTGGACATTGAAAGTTGAATGGCTCTTCAGACGGAATATTATATAACGGATATTTATAAAAAATTATGTACATGTTCTAAAATATAATTTTTAATTAATATTCAAAGCGCTATATATTATATATCGAGCACTGTTTTAAATTAATGTTTTGGACGTTGTAAATATTCTTTATTTGTTCTACATACAATCGGATATATATATATATATATATATATATATATATATATATATATATATATATATATATATATATATTTCTTTAAAAAAGGCCGACAAGAAAAATTTAGTTTTTTATTAATTTTTTTCAGCATCCTAACGACTTTCTTGTAGTATGAAATAAAGTATATAGATATTGTTCATAATTTCTTATTATCCTAGAAACTTTCGGTTAATTCTACAGCCATTATCAATGCTGTTTTTTATGCTCGGTGTAGTTATTTTCCCATGTGTTGACCATTACATAGTAGTTCAGCTCCGAGATGTTTTAAAGAGGTGTACTGGTTTCCAGCATTCACGTGACCTGATCGGCTGGAATTAGTGAGAGCTTCATTTCTATTTTTTGAAAACACTCAGAACGCCAGCTCAACTACTAAACAATGTAAGGTTAGTGGTAGTAAAAATATATTTGACAATAGGCCTACTCAAGAAGTTAGTAGTGTGTCTTGTACTCGTAACTAAAATTGATACACAATATTGATCAGTTTAAATTTTATGCAGTTATTTCTGCTAATGGTGACAATGATTTTGGTCTTCAATTTTCTGTAATATAATATAAACATTGCATTTATTTCGGAGATTTGTTTTTATAATCATATCACCTCAAACAAAGCATTTTATTGCCACTTTTTTGCAGAGAGTTACATAGGAGGAAAGTTTTGAGAATGAGTGACAGGTTATAGGGGTGTCAAGAAGTGGGCAAGAGAAGGATGAGATTATTGATGAGAATGGGGTTGATAGAGAAAGGAGCATGAGAGAGAGTGGGTGCAAGTTAGTGAGATAGTAGATGGCTATTGACTTTATAATTAAATTCTTGTAGATTATAGCTATCGGGACAGCAAGTAAACGGAAGGAAATTCCACAGGCGGGAAGTGCGAGAAAAGAAGATGCCGGAGTAGAATTTACATTTACAATTTATTGGTTTCACAGTAAAAGGGTGGGAACTAGTTGCTAATCTTGTGGCTCTTGAGTAAATTTATATATAGCGGTCACCAGTGAGCTAAGTTCATCGGAGCAGAAGCCGTGAAAGTATTTGTAGAATAGATGCAGGAAAGCTACATTGCGCAGGTTAGAAAGTGACTGTATCTGAGCTGCCAAGTCGGGATCGAACACATTACAGATTCTCCGTTGGATTTTGTCAAGGACACCTAGGTGGATAGCAAGGGCACCCGACCAGATATAGCAGCAGTATTTAATACACGGACGGAAGGTAGATTTATATATGTGCAGGATTGTTTCAGGCGGAATAATTCTTGGCCCTACACAGAGAACCGACTTTCTTAGCAGTGGATTTAGCTATGGATTCTATGTAGTATTTACAGCAGAAATAAGGTGTATAATAATTTTTCGTATAACAAATTCGTCCTGTGTTTAGTAATTTTACGTGTGGTTGCAGTAAAGATAAATTGATGTGTTGTATTTTTACTACTGTTGTCGTGTATTTTTTGTAAGAATAAATTTGTTTGTTTATCAGTCGTTGACCCGGTTAAAGGTCCAGCAAGAATAACACAAAACAACCAAAATAGAAAATAACGAATATATATTAAACACGGCAAAATACAACTTTTGGAACTTTGTTAGTAGAACGATAATACGGGTTAGTGTAAAATACAATAATTCGACCATCGAACTGTGATTTGTAATGCTCGTTACGTAGACTACGTAGTGTTCGTAGACTACGCTCTTCTATGTTCAGGGTAATCTCCTCAGGCCACTCTCTCAGGTTATCCCCTGGCTATCTCACTGGCTACTTACTCACACTTCTTGTGAGGGGAGGTAAATGTAATGGTTGGAAGAGTTCATTCCGTTGTGGGTGATACCGCCACAACATTATCAATGATGTAGTTGGAAAAATTATTGATGATTAATGTTTGTTTTTTGTGTTTCACTTCGGTAAGAAATATTTTAGGGAAAAGAAATTTGTTGTGTTTTATTTAAGAAGTTTGTTCTAAATGCTATTTTATATATTTTAACTTGGCGTTAAATATCATAAACTAGAAGGCAAGAGTATGTACTCGTGGGTTTTCTAAACGAGTAAGTGATAAAGTGATTGAATTTTAGTTCTATACTAGCAGTATAGCCCGGCGTTGCTCGGGTGTAATGAAAGATTTAAAACTAATCCATGATCCTGGAGATCAGACACTTTGGACGTTGGTACAAAAGACTAAAAAGCAATAGTTGTCTCCAGTTAAAGCGAAACCGTAGACTGAAAGAAAAATGAATGGATGTAAGTCAAATTTTGATTTCCTGGTATACATATCAAATAAGTTTTTTTCGTCGTAACCTGAATTTCGAAGGCTAAATAAGTCCTCTGAGTAAATGATATCATGGCTGAGACTAAGAACTAAAATGATACCTACTTAGAGCCAAACCCGAAGCAAAAGCTAAAATAAGATGGCTGAAAAAAATACAGACATACAGGCAGATAAACAGACACACACACAAACATCTTGCCTTATATATATATATATATATATATATATATATATATATATATATATTATCGATTTTCTGCACTATTGTAAGAACTGCAACCTTGAAACTTCTGAATATTGTTTCTTATGTCTTTGTCTATGAGTGTATCAAATTTGATTAAAATCGGACTACTCCTTGTATAACCCGATTTTTTCGATTATCGATTTTCGATATTTATCGGAGGTACCTCGACACAAAACCTAGCTAAGAACACTCGCAGACGCTTATAGTACAACTGTGTAAATTTTCAAGAAAATCGGTTCAGTCATTTCGGAGTCTATAGGTAACGGATACACAACACACACACACAGACACACACACAGACAGACACACAGACAGACACACACACCACACACACACAGACACACACACACCACACACACACACAGACAAAGTTCCATTTATAAATAAGTTTAGATTATCGTTGAGGAATGGGAATTTGTTATTAACCATGAATTCATATGTAAATTTTTGGGCTGAGTTTTTTTCAAAAATTCAATTTAGTTTTATAATTTCTTTATTTTTATTTTTATTTTTTTATCAAAACGAATTTGTCGTCAACGTACCCTGTGTAGATTTCTGGTTTATCAGTTATTTCAAACACATGGGTTTCAATATAAGACATGTAAAAGTTAGCAAAAGCAGGACCTAAAGGTTTCGTTTCTCATGCTGACAACATTATTTCGGATATAGATGTTGCCATTATGATAATAAAATGGAGTTTTCGTAGTACAAGTGAGGGGTAGTGTTCGAAACGTAGCTGGTCGGATATTTGGAGGAAGTTTTCATGAGTATTAGTAGAGGTAGTTGCAAATTATCTTCAACTGGAATGTTGGTATAAAAGGTTTTCAACGTTCAGCGAAATTATATTATTAGCTATGGATTTTTTTTGCATTAAAAGATATAGAGGAAGTCATCAGTTGATGCGATGCTGTAACTGTTGGAATTGTGAGAAGAAATTATATAATTGAGAGATTTTCAAGGTATTTGGGATATGATAAGTCAGAAAGGAAAACCTGATTAATGGGTTTTTACACTCCCGTACATATATCTATGCTGGTATTGACCAACTATATTCTTGATTTTTAAGCCAAACACAGCGTATGTATAAATCATACGTATGACACTTAACTGACTGATAATTTATTTTCAGGATGTGCGATGTGGTGCAGTGGATATCGACTAGGAACGACAAATCGGGGAGCCGATTTCGTATTCCAGTTGAATTCTTCGCATTCACTTACGCACAAATACCCTTGGGAAATGCATGGGTTAAATAATATAACAGATTGGGTTCTATAGCGTTGGCTAGCAACCAGTCTACCGCGGAAAATAATGGCAACTTACTGCGGGATAATCTTCTGCCCAGTCAGTCATGTCTCTTTCGAGACATGATCGTCCAAGCGTGTATCACGTATGGCACTTAACTGACTGACATCAGCATTTTTTGCTGTAATAAGTTTATCTACATACGTTTTTAATGTTTCTGTGGTTTTTGCCTGACTTTAGTGAATTTTGTTGTATCGTCTTGGATAGATTGGAATTTTTCTTTATTGTATTCCTCGTTATAGGATGTGTGCTAAATAATTTTGTATATTCTTTAATATTTCACTCCAAGCAAGTCAACGAAGCCATTAACACGCAGAAGTTTACTGAGAGTGAAAGAATGTAAGAACAATATACATATACATCGAGCCTGGTCAGTACTTAGATGGGTGACCGCTTGGGAATACCAGGTGCTGTAAGCGTCTATTTTCGGATGTGCGTTGTGGTGCAGTGGATATTAGCTCGGAACGAGAAATTGGGAGAGCCGAGTTCGAATTCCAGCTGAATTCGTTGCATTCACTTACGCACAAATAATCTTGGGAAAGGTATTAATCCGTCTCTTCCTTCCAGTTATGGGATAAATAGCAGGACAGATTGGGTTCTATAGCCTTGGTCATCATACAGTCTACCTCAGAAAGCAATGGCAACCTACTGCGGGATAATCTTCTGCCCAGTCAGTCATGTCTCTTTCGAGACATGATCGCCCAAGCGTGTTTCACATGTGGCCCTTAACTGACTGACATTTTTTCATCTGTTAATATTAAAAAGAAACGACATTTGCTTGTAGTTTATATACAGATTTGTAGAGTTACCGATATTTCAAAGACAAACATATACAAGAATATTATGTTCGCACACACACACACACACACACACACACACACACACACACACACACACATATATATATATATATATATATATATATATTAACTTATTTACCAATTGAACTTTGTGTGTTTATGCGTGTGTGTGTGTGTGTCCGTTATCTATAGACTCCAAACGACTGAACTGATTTTCTTGAAAATTTACACAGTTGTACTATAAACGTCTGCGAGTGTTCTTAGATAGGTTTTGTGTCGAGGTACCCCCGATAAATATCGAAAATTGATAATCGAAAAAATCGGGTTATAGAATGATCGGTCCGATTGTAATCAAATTTAATACACTCATAGACAAGGACATAAGAAACGATATTCGGATGTTTCAAGGTTGCAGTTCTTACAATAGTGCAGAAAATCGATAATATATATATATATATATATATATATATATATATATATATAAAAGAAGCAAGATGTTTGCGTGTGTGTCTGTTTATCTGCCTGTATGTTTGAAATTTTTTCAGCCCTTTTATTTTAGTTTTTGCTTCGGGTTTGGCTCTAAGTAGGTATAATTGTAGTTCTTAGTCTCAGTCATGATACCATTTACCCAGAGGACTTATTTAGCCTTCAAAATTCAATTTACGACGAAAAAACTTCTTTGATATCGATACCAGGACATCAAAATTTTACTGACATCCATTCATTTTTCTTTCAGTCTACGATTTCGCTTTAACTGGAAACAACTATTGCTTTTTAGTTTTTTGTGCCAACGTCCAAAGAGTCTGAGCTCCAGGACGATGGATTAGTTTTAAAGCTTTCATTACAGCCGAGCAACGCCGGGCTATACTGCTACTATATATATATATATATAATGGACTCTCCCGTCGATTTCGATGTATGAGTGTCTCAGTTAGACTGCAACACAAAGAATTGTTTAGAGTGGTGAAGGCTTGTGTAGCACCCCATCCTCACTTTTGGAACTGCTGATAACAAACAATCGGTGCAGAAGTTTACCAAGAATCGCAAGAACAGCAGACCTTAGATATTTAACCCATAACTGGAAGGAATTGACGCATTAATACCTTTCCCAAGGGTACAAATTCGTAAGTGAATGCAGCGTTGTCGACTGGAAATCGAACTCGGCTCACCGATTTTTCTTTCCAAGCCGATATCCACTGCACCACGACGCACATCCGTCAATAATCGCTTACAGCACCTGGTATTCCCAAACGGTCACCCATCTAGTTCTGACCAGGCTCAACGTTGCTTAACTTCGGTGATATATATATATATATATATATATATATATATATATATATATTAATTGGGACAAAAAATAATTGTTTTGTACTTTAAAAAAGAGAAAATTATTATTCATGGATAAAAACGTGAGGCCTTATCTTCTATTAGAATTTTATTATGAAAAAATAGGAAAAAATTATTATTAAATATTTCCATGTCAAAATATCTCCTTTAACCTTGATCGTAGAAATTGTTGACATTAGTGGCAAAAATGTCTCAAATTTAGTTATCACTTTTTCAACGACACTAAAAGCACTTTTTTTTTCATTTTTTTTCACTCTGCTGTCAAGATCACCCCATGCTAACATTGGTGGTGGCTTCAGACTTTTGAACTGAAGGATATATATATATATGTTCAAAATATAAGTTTCTGGTATTACATATTTATGCGTAAAATTACTCAATATTAAGGATAGCGGAAATATAAACCGGGAACGATAGAGATAGATAGATAGATAGATAGATAGATAGATAGATAGATATGAAAAGACTGAGATAGATAGATAGATAGATAGATAGATAGATAGATAGATAGATAGATAGATAGATAGATAGAATTTTTATGTATGTATCTACAGATACATGAATACATGGTCAGCTGAATGTCATGTGGGGCTTCTAGTTCTTGTTCTTAAGCCATAACTCAATCAGGATTCTTTCATTTAAATATACTTGGAAACCCACCAAACTTTATCCGTAACATCCTCGTCCATCATACAAATATAAAAGCATCATCCATACGTAAAAAACGCTAAAAAATGGCATCATTATTTAGAAAAATGATAAATCAAGTACATATTAATATCAGCTATAAAGACGGACACATTGTGCTGACCTTGTTTGGAAAATAGAACATCCTATAATTTTAGATACATAGATGAACATCATATATATTCAGTTAAAATTAAAATAAATTTCATCCTTGATAACAGCTAAAGTATAGCAAAAAGCGTCTGAATAAATAAAGCGTTCAAAATTTATTTTTAATTATCTACAGACAAAATATGTGATGACATGAAAATTATATAAAATGTTAAACACAGTACCTTAACTGTCTTTTTAACGTTTTCTTACATCAAACATTGTTTGCTGCCTAATTACATTATGTGTGTGTGTGTGTGTGTGTGTGTGTGTGTGTGTGTGTGTGTGAATAGAATGAGTAAAGAAGACATAGGAAAATGTGTTTTAATCTAACATGATTCAATTTAATAAGCTTCCTCAGAGATTTTTTAAAAGCAAATGATTTCGTATTTTTTTAATTTAAAAACAATCCATAGAGACAGTATATTGATTAAGATTTGATTTCATTTGTCATATATGTGTTAAGGGTAATATATATATATGTGTGTGTGTGTGTGTCTATGTGTGTGTGTGCGTGTGTGTTAAAAAGCATATCATCTGAAATTTAAATTGAATGTTTTTTTGCTAATTCAATTATATATATATATATATATATATATATATATATATATAGTTGTCGGTCCGTAAACTGTGAGGATAATACAACAAGATTTCCTTAATATAAAATATTAATAGGTAAATCCATATAGAGAGTTCAATGGGTATTAACCAGAGCGATATGAAGTTTATAAAGGAAAACTCAACACGTCATAATAGTTATAAACTATAGTTCATTTCAATGAGCTTAAACAGCTCATCTCATCAGATCCTTTTACAATATTCCTCCATCTGGTATAAATTTTTTTGCCGGAATGAGCTTTATCTAAAATGAAGAGGGAACATAATAAAAATAATAATAATAATAAACATAAAATTACAAATAAATAAGTAAATGACAATATTTCTGAGGGGAAGTAAGACAGACAGAAATGAAGGAATGGGAAAGGAGGGGAGAAAGAGATATCCGTAAGGGATATTGTCATCCGCAGACAGATCAGGTTTCGCTGTATCACAGCTCATCAGTACGGTTAAACTCCGATTGCTTTTTAACCCAGGATTGAAACCCGACCGAATTTAGAAATTTGTGTGTGAGAGCGTGCGCGCTCACGCGTGTATGCGTGTGTTTGTGATTGCGTCTGTTTGTTTGTGTATGAGTATGAGCGTGGGATTGTATATGTGTGATTATGTGCCAGCGTGGCTGTTTTGGTCTTTTTCTTGAGTAATGTTTTTTAATTTGCAGGTGCGTGTTTACACGCCCAAACTCGAAGAGCAAACTATCTTCCACTACAGCTATGTCAAATTTATCAATATGCTGCATACGAGAATGTTTCGAAATCTATTATGGGGCTCTAATAAATATTTATATTCTATAACCCATAAATATTGAATTAAATTTTAATTGTAAATTCTGTCAATATGTACGCAGGGTTTCGTTTAAATTATATGCCTTTTGTCATCATGTACCTGCGATATATATATATATATATATATATATATATATATATATATATATATATATGTGTGTGTGTGTGTGTGTGTGTGTGTGTGTGTGTGTGTGTCCAGTCCGTAAACGGCGAGGATAATCCAACAAGATCAACTTAATATAAAATATTAAGTGTTATATCTATATAGTGAACCCAATGGAATATTATCCAGAGCAATAGAATATTTATAAAGGAAAACTCAACACAACATTTAGATTGGTTATAAATTATGATTCATTTCAATGAGCTCATTTCATCAGACCACGCAATATTCCTTCCATTTGGTACAAGATACCGGCAAAATGTTTTGTACCAAATGGAAGGAATATTGTATGGTCTGATGAAATGAGCTCATTGAAATGAATCATAATTTATAACCAATTTAAATGACGTGTTGAGTTTTCCGTTATATATATATATATATATATATATATATATATATATATATATATATATATATATAGTCATTAGCAGACAGATCTGTTTCGTAGTTCATCAGTACGGTAAGACATCCAATTGCTTTTTAACCCAGGATTGAAACCCGACCTAACAGGCGTCAGTCGGCGATTCTACCTCTGGGTCATGGGCGCTCGGCAGAAGATGAAGAAGGCAAAATTTTAGTGTATGATGTTACGTTATTATAGTGAATAATCGTATTTCAATAAATAAAAGTATCATTTACTAAGATACGAGTATCTACTAAAAATAACAGTTAATGAGATGAAATATATATATGTATATATGTGTGTGTGTGTGTGTGTGTATATATAAGCAAACTCACAAAGAGACAAAAACATTTACACAGACACACACAGACATACTCACACACACTCACACACATACACACACACACACATATATATATATATATATATATATATATATATATATATATATATATCGGGTCGCATATATGTATGCATATGTTTCGTGACAAAACGAAGGACGAGGAAAATTTTATTAATTTTTAAAACTTTTTAACTGAAGTGAAATATTTTTCGACTTTCCAAACGATTTCAACCATTTCACCGGCCATTTTTACAGATGTTATTTTTCCGATGTTGTTATAATGTTATCATGTTTGACTCCGAAGGGATTTTTGTGCTTTTATGTGATTTTGAAAAAGAGAGTTCTATAAAAGTAGCAAAAAAGATAAAAGTATCAATACTGGAAGAATTAAATAAAAAAGTTAATAAAAAAAAAAAAATACAAATTTAAATGAAAGATTGCTGCCAAAATACACACACACACACACACACACACACACACACACACACACACACACACACACATATATATATATATAGCGTCAACTAGTTGTGTTAAAATGGAACAAAACATCGGAGATCCGAGTTTGAATTCCAGTTTCATTTGATGCATTCAGTTACACACAAATACCCTTGAGAAAGTTATTAATCTGACTCTTACCTGCAGTTATGGGAAAAATAGAAGGATAGATTGGGTTCTGTTGCCTTCGATTGCAACTAGTTTATCTTCTGAGAGAAAATCTTATGCTCACTTCCAGCCTCTCGAGACATACAAGCGTGTATCACGTATGCCACTCAACTGACTAACGGAATAGTGTTACATACAGATACATGCATACATGCATACATATATATATATATATATATATATATATATGATATTACTTGGAAATATGGAATTACATAATACATATGTGTGTATTTAAATGCATGTTTGATTACACATATTGAATTATATATATATATTCAGTTGTTTCCACAAATTTATGTCCAGATGTAATCATACCTATGAATATATACTACGATCACGCGGGCATGGATGAATGTAATGTAATACACAGTAACTTTGAAAATTTTCCCTTTTTTTGAAAATTCCAGTTGCGCGGTCGTAAAAGTCCCTGTTACTAGAAATTGCCCAAAATACTGAAAGTTTGACACCTAGGTTTCTGAAATAACTCATTTCCAAATTAAAAAAATATTGCAAATTTCTTCAATCTAAATATATTGAACACTTTTTAATGCAAATGTGTACTGATATAATTTAATTATGACGAAAAACTAACATATCATATATATAATTCCAGATGAAGAGGACTCGAGGTTTTACTATATTGACTGTCCGGCATTTATTTTATTATGAACAGTGCTCAATATAATAAATATTACAGAGTTTAATATAATTATATATTTATAAAATAATTGTACATTGCAACACGGAAATTTCTATGTTTCGAGATAGATTCTCATCATCAGGCAATATTTGATGTTAGCTGTGCAGATAATTTACATTTGCACAACCAACATCAAACATTGCCTGAGTATAAGAATCTATCTGGAAACATAGAAATTTCCATGTGGCAATGTACAATTAATTCATAAATATATAATTATATTAGGCTCCGTATATATATATATATATATATATATAGATAGATAGATATAGATATAGATATATATACATATATATATATATACATATCTATGTATATGTATATATATATATATATATATATATATATATCTGTTACTGTGAATGTTTGTATGTAAACATGTAGAGAGAATTATATAAGAAACGAATAAATTTATTTTCTTCGACCACAGTGTTTGTTTGCATATGTCACATTTATTTATTTAAATATGTCACAGATTTGAGCAAGCATATAGATCGACGAATGACTAAGTTAAATTTATTATTGTGTTTGAAATCGTTTGAAAGAGTTAGTTAATTTTTGTCTGTTCATTTAGTTTTCATGTAACTGCACTTAAATTTTAAATGATCGCGTCGTGGAAAAAAAATTGATATAAGAGAATAGACGATCGTGAACTACAACACACCTGTCAGGTATATCTTTTATTACAAATATTTGTGACAGCAAAATTTATGTGATACTCGGTAGTATATATATATATATATATATATATATATATATATATATATATATATATATATATATATGTAATGATGTCTCGTCCGTAAAGGTCTACTATTAAGTGTTAGATCTGTATCGAGAGCGTAATGGATGTTATCCAGAGAAATATGGTATTTATAAAGAAACACTCAACACATCATTTAGATTATAAATTATAATTCTTTTCTATGAGCGAAATTAGCTTATTTCATCAGACCACACTATATTCGTCCCATTCGATATATATATATATATATATATATATATATATATATATATAAACACTAGCACATATGTTTGTACCTATTTATATATATGTGTTTGTGTGTGTGTGTGTGTGTGTGTGCAGGTGTGTGTTTATGTGTGTGTAAAAGAAAATCACTCTATATCCCTCCAGTAATTCGTCGTCAAACAAAGTAAGTAAAATGAAATTAGATATAAAATAAATAATCTTCGTTTATTAAAAGACATAGAATACCAAATATATAAATAACCTAACTGATATAGAAGTGTTAGACATAATATCTAAGATGTTCACTTAAACATAATATCTAAAATGTCGGTATGTTCTCCCAAGTATCTCGTATTTCTTTCACTGATGGTGGGTCCATCATAATGTCAAGAACTGCTAAAGTGATTTCATACGTGCAAGGCATGTTCAAATTCTGGTGATGAACATCAACTATCTATCTATCTATCTATATATATATATATATATATATATATATATATATATATATTTCACTGAATGGGAAAGACCAGAGAAACTGAATTAGAAATTCGTATGATACTATCCCTTGATTCTTACATTACTTTAAACAAGTACAACAAAATCTGCTCCCCAAATACATAGAGTTCGAATTCTAATTGAGTTCGTTGTATTCATTTACCTGAAAATATCTCTGGCATCGTTTTAATCTCTTTTTATAAACAGAAAATGATTAAATAGCAGAACAGCCCGGGCCCTACAGCCTTGGTTGTCAAACAGTCAAGGATGACTCTGAATTCAGCAATTTCAGAGGGACATTTGGAGACATTGTGGCACGTTATGTGCACTAGTTCTCTGGAATTTGCTCTTCCAAAGATCTTATCGTACATTAACTTTTCACCATTTTATGCAACTCATTTTTTAATCAAATCACCTCAAGCAAGGCGTTTCCGCCACTGATGTGCAGGGGATTACATAAGTGAGTTGAAGTATTAGGTAGAAGGAGAGCGAAGACAAAGACGAACCAACTACAGGGAGTGAAAGAGAAAGAGCAAGAGAAGAATGTGAAGACAGGAGTGAAAACAGTTGCGAATGTAGAGAGAAAGGAAAAGAACACGATACACGGGGTGATGTAGAAAGCGCTGGAGTTAAGTAGATAAGAGATGGGAATTGACTTTGCATTTAAATTCCCGGAGATTATAGCATCAAAGAAAACAAGTATATGGAATGGAGTTCCATAGTCGGGATAGCGCGAGAAAAGAAGCCTATGGAATAGAAATGTCACCCGCATTTGGTTGATCTCACTGCAAAAGGGTGGAACCTTGTTGCCAGTCTGGTTGCCTGAGTAAATTCTTCTGGAGGGGGCACCAGTGACCCAAGTTCGTCTGAGCAGAAGCCATGAAAATATTTATAAGAAAAGACAGAGGGAAGCCACATCCCGACGATGAGAAAGTGACTGGAGTCGAGCGGGTGAGGAACCGCACAAAATACTGAACAACAGAAACAGATATTGAGAGAGAAAAGTAGGTTACATGTGACGCAATATACAAACTTGAACGCATGTTAGTAAATCCAGGAATACGATTCGTAAGAAATAAATATATTCAAGTATTGTAGTGAAGTCATTGGAAATAGTATATACGTGTATATTATTCTAGCTGAATGGAGCTCAGAGTTATTCTGACTTCTGATGCGGTAATCTCTGGGTAACTTCGGTATCTCTCGGTAACTTACGTATCAGTTCCGGAACTCTCCGATAACTCTAACAGATCTCCCTATAACTCTATGGCAGCTTCTGTATCTCCCTATGGCGGGAGTATATGCATACTCCAGTCGAGTCTATTATCATAGAGAAAGGGGAAGTCCCAAAACTTATATTTAAATTCAGATATCGTTTTAGTGAGCAACAATTTACAATAAATATATATTTCATTTGAAACTGAAATCGAAATTTCATTTCATTCATCTACGAATGCAAATATTGTTAATGACTTTAAAGATGTGTTTTTGTTCAGTAAACAAATTTATTCTTATATCATATTAAAAATAGATCTATATGATAAGCATTTTAAAATCATATACATCATAATACTTACTGAGTGCGCTGATATATGCCTTCGATAATTGATACTGATTTATCGAAATTAATTTATCATTATATAGGGACGCGTTTGTAATGACACAGAAAATGAAAGGTGTCCATACAAACGCGCACATTTGGGCACCTCAGCGTGGTGTAATGGTTAGCAAGCTTGTCTTAGCTAAAACCATTGGAACTGAATAGTGAGTTCGATCCTCACTGGGTGCCCCGTTCATTCGGGCCTTGTGCCACATCTAAGCTGTGCTTAGAAAATCACCATACAAACACGCACATACAGATTCACGTGTTGGTACGTGATTGCTGCATGCATATCTCTGGTAGTATATGAAAATAAAAAATGCCAGCAAACAGTTTCAAAAATATGTCTTTTCTAATAAGAAACCTTTTCAGCACCCCCACGTGTGAATATGTGTGTGTTTTGGTTCAGTTTTACAAAAGTGCAAAGGCTAATATTACTTAATTTTAAAAAAAACATGCATTTAAGTACATTGTCAATAATTTGGCATAAGTTTATTCTCGAACATATATATATATATATATATATATATATATATATATATATATATATATATATATATATATATATATATATATATATATATATATATATATATATATATATATATATATATATATATATATATATATATATATATATATATATATATATATATATATATATATATATATATATATATATATATATATTTATATATATATATATATATATATATTTATATTTATATATATATATATATATATTTATATTTATATGTATATATATATATATATATATATATATATAGGCAAAAAGATGAAATGAGCTTTATTCGAAATTCATTTTAACATCTCGTGGCATTACACTTCATATGAAGGAGTTCTAAAACTAGAAAATCTGTTACTCTTTTTGAATGATTTGTGAGCGTTTTTATAGTTGCCCACACTGTTTATAGATGCGTAATTTGGAATAAAACTCATTTCGTCTTTTTGCCTTGATAAAGTCCATCACAGGACGAAACGCGTAGGCAATTTAAATACAGTTTTCCTCTTGTCTTCTTTTTATTTAACCATTTTGTCCTTAATCGCAGATCATAACGGAGTATATTTTTACATATATATATATATATAATTGTATTTGTAATAAAATTTTGACTTTTTAATCTATAGATACTGTAATGGCTGTTACAATAAAATCATTGTAACAACCATTACAGTATAACACTCTACATTTGTATCGAGCACTCTTTATGAAAGTAAATGCATGAACAAAAGGTTAATAAACCTACGAGTTCAACAACTTAGTTACAATACTATATATATATATATATATATATATATATATATATTCATAGCTTCATGTATCTATTTATATTCATATATATATATATATATATATATATATATCTATATGTTTCTATGTGTGCGTAAATTTATGCATTTAGCATAAATTAACGCCTACCCACCTAGAGTATCTTTAATAATGAAAAAAAGCTTTACCACATAATTAATAACATCTGGCAATCTGTTTGCTGACGTATATTCTGTATACATGAACATCTTGTATGTATAAGATGTTAATGTTTTCATATTGATACACACGTACACTACTTCG